>UCOH01005857.1:0-19881 GCA_900474275.1 Synergus japonicus
TTGTACAATATACCTTCGAAAAAATCTTCTTACTTGAGGGCTGAACATCTGATGACAGATACCTGTAGTCGTCCAAGGGTTGCAGATCAGAATTCCTCAGATAAATTTTCAGATAAAAAATGCATGGGCTAACTCCAGGAAAGCGTTGAAAATCTGATGCAACATGTGTTAAATATGGCGGCGCTCATCCGCGCAAAACAGATTCAAAAAAATCTTGAGACATCCAATACATCGAAATTAAGAATCCAAAAAATCTTGGCCCAAAATCAAGCCAGGCAGCCGGAAGTCAAAATCTTCATAAAAGTTTTCGCCAGGGAGTGAGCGAAAATGCTGAGATAAAATTTTTTAATCAGCCACGTGCACCACCGATTTTAAAATCACGTCGGGGTCACCAATTGTAGGATTTGTTCATGTATAAATTAATAATTATACTTGTCCTGTGGCCTACTCCACATTAATCAGTAGTAATAACACGTGGTTAATGATTGAACAACAAGAAATAACTTTATTGAAGAATAGTACATTGCACGTACTTATACACATGCTCTTGCAAACAAGGTTGCATGAAGAAGTCTTCGAGAGAGCATTTCCTCTCACTCAGTCCGCCATAATCCTCGTAAAAACTAGAAAGGAAACTCGCTAGTCTCTCGCTCAATAAAAGAGTTCAGTCGGGGCGCTAAGACCCTGCGAAACGCTAAGACCCTACATGTCAGTACCTCACTGATATAGATGATGTGCTTGGCTGTGTTAGTAGTAAAGGTTAAATGTGTACATTGTGTATCTGATGTGTACCTACGTGCATCGGTAATCAGCACCCGCTACATGAATGAAATTGTAAACGAAAGTTCCTTTTTCCTAATTCCTATTCCCTCTAGCCTGGTTTTTTGCAGACCGTTGAATGTATCTGCTCATCATTTTGAAGTTCGAGCGTAGAGAAAGTCTTCGCCCTACGTTTCTATAGCTTATAGCAAAGATTTTTCAAATTATTTTAACGCATTTAAATAATTTTAGATACATATTAAAAATACAATTTAATATATTTTTGAAAGAGATCAATCTTCTAAATCAGTAATATATGTAATATCATTATTAAAATATTATATATTATAAAATAATATTTAAATAATATTTTTTTTAAATATGTTGCGATTCAAAGAAATTATTATAGAATTTTTCTCCTAAAATAAAATTTCATAAACAGCAGTATCATTATAATTTCAGAAAATATATTATATATAATATTAATTGCGCCAGTATTCACAGAAAAAGGTAACCGAAAAAGCTTCTGTTACCTCGAAAAAAAAAAATTTAATAATTTTTAATAATTTTTAATACCTCGAAAATAAATTTTTAGAACCAAAAAAAATTCCTGACATTTTGGGCACTTTTTGTCCAAATTCTCTCTGCCAAAAAAGGGATTAAAAAATATATAAAAAACTTTTTCTTTTAAATTTACCTTCAAGAGGGAAAAAATGAATGCAAAATGTCCTATTCTTAAAAACAAATAAATATCTTATTCATTAATTTTAATAATTAATGAATTAAATATTAAAACAATTTTTGAGCAACGAAAAATTTCAAGTAAGAAACTTGTTAATTACAGTACAAAGAAGTTTTTTCTGAAAAACTTTAGCCCAGTAGAATTATTATAAGAATATATATAATTAATTATAATTATAAAATTATTATAACTATAATATTATAATTATTACTATAATTATTATAATTCTTCTTATAGTTTATACAGCCAATTTTGAGCAATCAGAAAATTCAAGCGAGAAAGTTGTTAATTACAATACAAAGAAGTTTTCTAAAAAGTTTGAGCCAAATCGAATTAATATTGAAAAATTTATAATATATAAAGTTAGTTATTTAGTAAATAATAATTTAAAATATATACGTTTTTAATATAAATATTATACTTTTTCCCATCAATTGCAAATGGGAATCTCAAGGTGAAATTTAGTAGCAGCTTCTCAAAAATACACAAAAATCTGTGAATTTAGTTTAAATTTATGGCATAAAAACTATTCATCATTTCGGACGAAATATGGATTAGTCCAACAATTGCAACAGTTTATAGTGAAAGAAACTAATAAAGTGTATCCTGAATGGTATAATGACGAGTGTAAAGAACACAGATTTTTCTCACTTCGGAAGCTGCTCATATCTAGAATTTCGCGTGGCTTGAAATGGGAATCTATCGACACACCCCAAATTGACAGAAAAAAGAATAGAACACATGAAAATGTAGATGATGCTGAAAATAAAAGGCGTGTAAACAAATTTCGTCACATTTAAATGTAATTAATTAAATAATTAAATACGAGAAGTAATTATATACTTCGTAAATCTTTCAAAAATTCTAATAGTGCAGTAATAGTTATAATGACGTGCTCTACTTAAATTCTTCTTTCCAAAATACAGTAGCGGGACTCAGGTTCAGTGAAAAGTTGCAATGTCGATTGGACCTATCTTTAACTCCAAAAGATAGAAAGAGAGTTAGCTCACGTGTTTTTGTTAGCCAGAAAAGAAAAGTAGACTAGAACTGCGTCGGCTATGATCAAGTTTTCTATGCACATATATATAGTATATATAAGTTACCCGATTTGTCGTAAAAAGTTTTTTAAGCTCGTTCTTTTTGTTTTATACAATTTTGTTATTAAGTATTGTATCCAGTATTTTTTTAATTACCATGAAATAGGGTTAAATAATATGAAATAAGAAATAAAACTTAAAAAATGTATACAAATTTTCATTCAGTGATAACAACATAGCAACTCCGCATATATTTGTGTTTGATTGAGAATTAGGAACATTTAAACTGTTTCGACCATTTGAGTGCAGGTGGCGACAAATAGGTGTGAGTCGTGGTATGTTTGTTTGAAAAAAGTAAGATGGCGATTCCGTGTGATTAGTAACGCTTCAGAGTTATGTATCAATTGACTTATATTATACCCTTTTGCTTAATTAATAAATGCGTTCATGTTTAGTTCGGTGTGTTACTTTAAGATTAATTTATTAATCCTACAATTGGGGGCTCGTCCGTGATCGCCAAAAACCACCGAAATAGCAAAGAATAGATGTGACGCGGTTTGAGACATTTTTGACGACGAATGTGTTAGATGAACAAAGAATGTGAAGTGCCGACGAGTAAGTCTTGATTTGTGGAAAGTGCAGGACTGTTGGAATGCTGAGTGTAAGTTTTGACAGTTACAATCATAATAAAAACTGAAAGACGACAAGGAAACATCGGCCGCTCTGAGTGAAGCGTTCGTTGGCAGAACGTAAGTAATTACGTATCATTACGATTTCTGTGAGAGCTGATTGCCTATTGGTTGAGAAAAGTGACGTAATATTACGTAAAGTCGACGTGAAACGAAGGCGTGTGACACAACCTTGACGTGCAAAAGAGACAGACGGTGTTTTCGAGGTTAAGTGTCAGCCAGCGTGATAATTTCGTTTTAAGGAAACATTTGTTGAAAATGGCGAGTGCAAATGAAGACGATATCAACAAATGGGCGGTCGAAAGACTAAGAGAAAAACTAGAAGAGCTGGGACATCCGATTACGGGCTCTAAAGCGATTTTACGAGAAAGACTTCGTGGCGTGTTGGAAGAAATCAACGATCCTGGTGACGGCGAGACAGGTGCAAATGGAGGTGAGACTGCAGCGGATATAGACGCTTTATCGAAAGTTGATTTGGTGGCACGATTACGCGAACTAAGTTTAAAAGTGTCGGGATCAAAAGCTGAGTTGCGTAATCGACTAAAATCGGCGTTAGAGATAGAAGACGAAGAAGAATCGAACGTCAGCGATGAAAATGCTGACGGCGACGAGGATGTAGAATCTTCTGATGAAGATGGACGAATTTCAATCGTCAACCAAGGGACCAGGGAGACCAGGAGGTTCCACCCCACATTATCATTCAAGGATGTCGAGGATTCGCTCGAGACGTTCAGCGGCGATGGCACGCATAACTTCGGACGATGGTTGCTAAACTTCGAAGAAACAGCTGTTCTGTGTACATGGACGGATGTACAAAAGGTGATTTACGCTAAAAGGTTATTACGTGGATCCGCGAAATTATTTACCAATTTCGAATGTCATGTCACGTCTTGGAAGAAATTGAAGAAGTCGTTGACGGAAGAATTCTCTACGACAGTTAACAGCAAACAAATACACAAGAAGCTCAGTCTAACGAAGAAAAAATCAGATGACTCATACCAGGAATATATATATATATCGAGTACTTGAACTGGTTAGTCATGCCGACATTGAATTAGAGGCTAAAATCCAATACGTTATCGATGGAGTACAAGATAATGAAGCCAGTAAATCGATACTTTATAAAGCCTCTACGATCAAGGAGTTAAGGAAGAAATTTAACCACTATAGCAACAAGCAGAAGCCGGTTGGATACGAGAAATCGAAATAGAATTCACAGTCTACAGGAGCGAAACAGAAGAGGTGTTACAACTGCGGCGACAAGGATCATCTGGGAAGCGAGTGTCCTAACAAGGCCAAGGGAACTAAATGTTTTTCCTGCCAAGAGTATGGACATCTTGCTCCGAATTGCCCTAAAAAATCCAAGAATCCACGTATTTCAGGTTCGAAACAAACAACACCGAAATGTGAGGCAGTTTCGGCATGTGACAAAAAGACGTACAAGGTGGTAAGTGTTTTAGGCAAAGAGGTGGAGTCTGTCATCGATTCAGGAAGTGATCTTTATCTGGCAAGATATATGGTATGATTTTAAAATTGCAGGTTCATGTTGTTCCAGATCATGTCATCGAACATGATCTCTTGATTGGAGGTGAACTTTCAGATCTCGTGGAAGTTCGTTTAAAGAGACGGCAAGTAACATGTTTCAAACTGCCTGATGACAATTGTCAAGAGCAGAACATTGAAGCAGAGACAAGCAGTATGGAGGTTTCTGGAAGAGAAGTTTTGAATATAAATATTCTACATGGCGGACCTGCATACAATCATCTCACATCTCACATAACGGACTTGATAAAGAAGAAAACGGTGGAGCAGCTGATCAACGTCCACTGCGGTTGTCAGCTCAACAAAACGAAAAGGTAAATGAAATCATCAGTACCTGGAAAGAAAAGAATATCGTGAAAGATAGCAGTTCGGAATACGCTAGTCCCATAGTGGTAACAGAGAGAAAAAACGGAGATCCTCGAGTATGCATCGATTACCGTTTACTTAATAAGAAGTTAGCGAGAGATCGTTTCCCTCTCCCATTAATTGAAAATATCTTAGATTGCAAGCTGCAACTGTTTTCACGACGTTGGACTTGAAGGACGGCTTCTTTCACGTGACAAACGAAGAAGACAGTACGAAGTATACGGCCTTTGTCGTTCCAGATGGACATTTCGAGTTCTTTAGAGCGCTGTTTGGATTGTTTAATTCACCAGCATCATTCCAGAGACACATCAAAGCTATTTTTCGGAAATTAATAGCCGAAGGTACCGTTTTGACGTATATAGACGATTTGGTTATTCCAGCTAAATCAGAAGAAGAAAATATCGAAAAATTTCAACAAGTCCTAGAATTAGCTAGTAAGCATGGACTGATTTTCAATTGGGATAAATGCCGAATACTAGTCAGAAAAGTTGAATTTCTCGGATATATCATCAAAAATGGAAGTATTCGCCCTTCAGAACAAAAAAATCGAGCAATACTGCAATTTCCGAAATCAACGTCGACGAAGGCCATCCAAAGTTTTCTAGGATTATCTGGACATTTCAGGAAATTTATTCCAGAAGGATCGCGAGGACAATATTTTGCACCCTCTTTATTTCGCAAGTTGGAAGACGTACCTGAGCGTTCGTACAAACGATGTCTAAAAAAGACATTATAGTCAGAGTTTCTCGATGGGCATTCCTGTTGGAAGAGTTCAGATACTCCATCGAGCATCGTCCAAGAACTTCAATGAGACACGCGGATGCTCTTAGTAGGTTTCCCTTATCGGTATTATGGATCCAAGAAAGAAGTGATGGACTTATATCACAAATTCAGATAGCACAGAGAGAGGATCCAGAACTACTGAAAATTATTAAAGCAGCAGAAGAAGAGAAGCGAGACGATTTTTCATTGAAGCAGAATATCTTATACAAGGAGAGTGAAGGAAATTCTCTTTTAGTGGTTCCAAGTTCCATGCAGCATGAGGTTATCAAACAAGCTCACGAGAATGGACACTTTGCACTGAGAAAGGTGAAGTATGAAAGAAAAAGAGGAAAAACAGAAGGTGTCTTAAACCCAATAGATAAAGGTAGGAAGCCACTGTATACGTACCATGTTGACCATTTGGGGCCTGTCCCATCAACGAAGAAAAAATACAAACATCTGTTCGTGATAACAGATGCGTTCACCAAGTTCTCCTGGTTGTATCCTACAAGGTCAACTGCATCTGAGGAAATCATTCAGCGTTTGGGAAAATAAACAGTAATCTTTGACAATCCTAGGAGAATAGTGGCGGATAGAGGCACAGCTTTTACGTCTAATGCTTTCAGGGAATACTGTGATCATGAAGGTATTCAACACGTATTAATTACGACAGGGGTTCCACGGAGCAGCGGACAAGTCGAGAGGATGAATGGAATCATCATCCCAGTACTTACGAAACTTTCTATTTCGAAGCCAGCTGATTGGTATAAGCATGTGGAGCTTGTCCAGCAACACTTGAACTCATCATACAGCCGAAGCATAGGAATGACTACATTTGAGTTACTAATCGGTACTAACATGAAGCTAAAAGATGATTTACAATTACGGGCAGTTCTGGAAGAAGAACTCATTTTGGATTTTCAAAAAGGACGTTCTAATCTTCGGGATGAAGCTATTTTAAAAATCTCAGAAATCCAAAAGGAGAACAAAATACAGTCGGACAGGAAAAGAAAGGTTGCTACTTCATACAGAGATGGAGACTTCGTTGCAATTCTGTGGACTCAACAAGGTTTTTTGGTCCTAACAAAGTTATTTCTGTTCTACGAAAAGATCGATACCTAGTTGAAAAAGTGGGTGATCACGACGGACCTTTCCGAACAAGCACATCTGCTGATCACATGAAGGCATGGCCAACCAAGCGCAGCTCAAATCTAAATTCAGACTTCGAGGACGAAGTTCTTTCTGATAACGATAACGGCAACGAGGACGTTACCGATTTCAGGATGGCCGAGTGTAGGATTGAGAATTAGGAACATTTAAACTGTTTCGACCATTTGAGTGCAGGTGGCGACAAATAGGTGTGAGTCGTGGTATGTTTTTCTGGAAAAAGTAAGATGGCGATTCCGTGTGATTAGTAACGCTTCAGAGTTATGTACCAATTGACTTATACTCTTTTGCTTAATTAATAAATGCGTTCATGTTTATTTCGGTGTGTTACTTTAAGGTTAATTTATTAATCCTACATTTGTAAATAAATTTATATTTATTAGATATATGTATTTATTTATATTATATTTTAATTTATTTTATATATATTGTATTTATATTTATTTATTTTCTGTATCATAAATTCATTTGTAATATACATAATGTAATAATATTAATATATTTGTCAAGAATCGTGAATATGTAAATATATACTGTACTCATTTTCAATGTTACTTTTGAACGTAAAATAAAAACATATTTTGATACTTTTGATACTTAGTCAGGACCAGGAGAGGGTTTTCTTTAGGGTTCGCGTGCGAAACTTTGTTATTTCGGTTTTTTCTTTGAGTTTCAACTCACTTCTAATTATCACGAGTGTATGTATTTTGTCCGGAAGAGACTTATTGTTTTCTCGGTTTGCGATGAACGTATTCTAATTTAAGGTGAATCCACACGCCGACTTTAATTCTTGTCCCGCGCGTAAATTTTTTCCGTGCGTAAATTTTGTGTCGCGCCCCCACCAACTTACACAAGTCGTGTCGCGCTGAATTAAAGTAAAGTTTTGTAATTGATTGAGAATGCGGTAAATGGGAGCCACTTGGTGGGAACGCGACACGACTTGGGTAAGTTGGTGGGGACACGAAACCAATTTTATGCACGGAAAAATTTACGCGCGGAGCAAGAGTTAGAGTCGGCGTGTGGATTCACCTTTATATCGAGCCCTTCTTACTACCAAGCAAACTTAGTATTGTGTCGAGTCTTTCCGTAGCCGTGAAGCGATATTATCTTCCAAATTTTTTGCTTTGATTTGAATAAACTCGTTATTATTGTTATCGAATTGATTGCGTATTCACTTTTCTCTGTCAGGAACCGTCCCACTCCCACGATTTTAGCCTATGAGAGGGCATAAGGTTCACATATTCTAAGCGACATCAATCGACTCAGCGAGGACCAGTCAGCCCACAAGGTGGATTTGTTACAATATATGTATATGTTTGAATTGTTAATTAGATTAATTGAAAAAATAAAAGTTATAGCCTATACAATTTTTTCATTTTTAATGATTTTAGTGTTATTTTTATTTTACATTTTATATATGAAAACTCAAGTTCACTTAAGGTATAGCAGATCTCAACTCATTTAGTGCAATTTACTTAACGGACATATAAATCAGAAAAATGGTTACAATATTCAGTTTTAAATATGATAAAATAAATATAAAATATGATAAAAAAGAAAATTTAATATGAAAATAAAATAAATTTCATGGTAATATTTCAAAATGCTCTTTTTGTATGGATTTTGGATTTTACATCTTTCCTTGTTAATATTCATTTTATAATAAAGTTTCAATAACCGATTTCTTCAAAAAACATAACTGTAAATACTGGTATTTCATTTGTAGTCATGAAAAAATATTTTTTATTTCTGTAAAGCAATAAAGGAAGAAAGAGATTTTGAAACTTATTTATTTATGTGAAGTAAATCGAATAATGCGGTTTTAATTTGGTTTCGAACGATTCATTCCTTCGTTGCAACGTTCACGATTTAAAGTTTAAACAATTTATTTAAGGACGTTTCCCTCTCAATGACACTTAAATGAACTTAGCATATATCACTCGTTCAATGAAAAAAACGAAACCGAACCGTATGTTTCGTTTCATTCCCTGCTTAAAAATAAATTACTTCTTTGGTCTTTTCGATATTTCCTTTCGGTATTTTCTTTCTGGTAAACTGCTCTCTGTATTATACAAGATTTAGACTGACATTAAAGTTTTCTAATGCCTGCATTACACTCATTGTAAAGACGTAATATTAAGGAAAAAGACTATTTCCACGTATTACAATATATTTATTAGATAGAAATTTATTTCCTTAAGGGGCTATGCTAGTTTCTCGGACGAATAAAATGGCAATTTTTGAAGATTTAAAAAAAAGAACTGTACGTTTAATCTTGCTAAAAATTTTGCAGTATATTCTACATGACTTCACGTATTTATCATAAAATCTTTGTCAAAAAGTTGAAATATGGGTGACGGTGTCGGCCATGCCAGGTGATCGAAAAAAAAAAACTTTTTTAGTAAACTACATGAGTTTCTTTAGAGGATGGACCTCTAGCTTTTGAAAATATTAAAAATTATAAAATGGCGTAGTTTTGAAAAAAAATCAATTTTTTCTTTAATATACGCTCGTTTTTTTGATAAAAGTTGTAATTTTTTATATAACAAACAGTTGGAAGTCCATCCTCTGTAGAAACATATAATACAAACTGTAAAAATTTGAAGTCAATCGGATGATTAGTTTTCGAGCTACACCATCACCCGATTTTAAAAATGCAGTTTTGAGAAAAACACATTTAAACTGTAACGTGCCCTGTCTTTAGGCACGGAACTGCGTCTCGACAATCCTTAAGCTTTTATTTTATTCTCTTTTATTTGAGGAACACAAATTTATTTTTGCGCCAGTTATTTATCGAAGATAAATAACGATGAGTTCCAAAACCCTGAAAGTCCTATAAATAAGACAGCTACTAGCTCAGGTTAGGTCATCGTAACATCTCAAGGTCACGGGCAATCGATATTACGGAAATAATTGGAGACAACAATTTCTATTGAGAAACAATCAAATTCACGTTAATAATTACGTAATCATGGTCCAGAATAAAGTAGTTTATAATACAATTGAAAATGTGTAGTTTGTAATATTCATTATTAAAAGTAATGTTAGAATGATGACTAATTATCATAAATGGGAAAGACTTTGTGTTTTAATTTAGACTGGAGAATCGAATTGAAGATTCGATTCTCATTATGAACGTATGTCTGATGGGCGCGTTACGTAACGCTACAACCGCATCAGAGATCGTTTTAAAATTTAAACTTGATGACCATAATTGACAAAAATACACGAGAAAATCAAATAAGATCGATAAATGAACAATGAACTATTATGTGCAATAAAACATTACATTATGAGCAATAGATCGTTATGAGCACTTCGAAATCACAAGAATAGAGAAAGAAAATGGCTAAGCTTGGCAAAGTAGCTCCAAAACTACGAATATCAACAAATGCTACTTTGCGGAACTTGCCGATAACAAAAATTCGTATCTCAGCCATAGTTAATATATAGTTAATAATATCCTGTTTGAACGATAATTATGTCTTCAGACAACAATTTAACTGATTAAATATTCACAATCAAACAGATATGAACTGAACAATTCAACTTCCAGAAAGAGGGTGCAGAAGGAACATGAAGGCGGAAGTTCATTGACAGGTGGGCGGAAATCAACAGGTCGCCATCATGAAGATTCGGCTGATTCCGACCAATCACGATAACCATCGATGTCATGTGACTAGTGACGTAGTTGAATATTGTTCTGTCACTAGTCACCGATATAGCTAGTCGGCTTTGCGCCCAACGCTCGCACTTGGAAATATTAAATGCGAATTCTTTGAATGGCTGAGCCTTCATTAAAAGTGTTCTCGAGAACTCGTTCACAATGCTTGGGACGCATTGTGAACACAATCTCACTCTTCAAGTCCCCAGAAGTGAGAATATAGAATTCGTTAGATGCATAGGGCTCCGCACATCGTGATTGTCCCTGAGACGGTAGATTCTCTGCCCGAGATGCGGCGAACTCTAGCGTTTGGCGGGAGTACTGACGGAATTCGAAATGAACGTCCTTCCTTCCTTCTAGTTAAATTCCATTATCCTTAAGTCGTCCTTAATTTCATCAGTTTACAAAATCGCTCGAGGTGTACATAAAAGAAAAATAACAATCGAAAACAATTAGATCGAGTTTGATTTGATTTGCGGTAAATTTTCTCTTCCTATTGTGCGATTCGATTACCTATTATTTTGCTCTGGTGCCTTTTTTATTGTTGTATGAATATTTTTCACTCATTTTAAAATTTGTTTTAAAATGTTTTTTGTTGGTTTTCTAGCCCACAATTATCTTAGCGCTATTGAACAGTGCCGTTTTCAAGTGCTCCCATTTAAAAACTATTAGAGATATCGGTTTAAAATTTTGGATACTTATTTTTAGTATTATTAGCTATGGAAAAATACAAAAAGAAGAAAATCGACTTTTTGAAAATGAGAAACTAGCATAGCCCCTTTATTACGTCCCTACAATGACTGTAATGCAGGCATTAGAAAATTTTAATGATAGTCTCAACACTGTACAATGCAAAGAGCAGTTTAATAAATAATAAATATTTATAATTGATACGATAAATGAGTCCGAAGAAGTTCCGCCGAGCGAGAAGCCCAGTAGTCTCGAGTGCCGACGGCGCGGCGCTTTACTCTTTATTTAATTTCTCGAAAACAACAAAAAACGGCAAGATGAAATTAACAGCATCGAAAGATAAAGACTTAAGCTTGATTTTGAGACCAAAAAGAAATATGACTTTTTCCTGCAAGTCAAAAATATTTTGATTTTCAAAAAAATCGGTCAAAGTTTCAATGTTTTTAAAAATGGTTATAAAGATTGGATAGACCAGGAAAAAAGATATCAAAAACATCTGAGACAAAATTTTGTATATTCCATAGGAAAGGAGTTCAACACGAAACCGCACAAAATCGAAAAAATTCGAAAAATTCCCTCTCCCCTATCTCGGTAAATTTTTATCCAATCGAAAAAATCTTTTTCCTCTAAATTTTTACCTAGTAGGACTATACTTTACCCGAGTTTGAGTTCGATCAGACAGAGTTGAATTCTGAGGTTGGTACAGTTGAGGAATAAATACCCATATAACCTTTCTTTTTTCGGATTTCGAATCAAATTGGGGGGATCGAGACTCTCTAGCATCAACAAAATTTTTGCATTGCATTTTTGAACAACCCTAGTGTGCATGAATACACACGTATTAGTCGCTTTATCATGATATACAGACGTTACTGAAGCGTGACCACTGCCATGTCATGGTGGCGCTAGCTATGCCAAATCTCTCTCAGTGCAGACACGAGAAACGTATTCTTCACTTATCTAATACACACAAACCTAATTCTCTACCTAACTTAACACTACTACATACAACTCAATTCTCTAACGCAGAGTATCGGACGCTAAGTATACCGGTCGAAATGGTCCTTATATACTAACTAGCCAAATTTTCACCGCTTGTGAGAAACGTCACAAACACCCATCTGCCGTCTGATATAATGGTCGACTGTGCACATCGACACGCAGATATATTTTCCCAGTCTGTCCAGAACTTTCTGTAATACTAGTGCGCTATTTTTCACTTTAAGAACTTGCACATTTTCTCCCTAACTGAATTAAAAACATTCACAACTTTTCTACAATTCTTTGTGAACTGAACTTGGTTTTTTACTTAAATTTTCTATAGTCAATTTATAACTAGTTTTCCTAGACTATTATTGAAAATTACAAGACTCATTTGCATTTAGTATTGAAAAGGTCGAAATCTTTTATTAAAAGTCATTCAATATCTCCAACATTTTGGTACCAGTCGGGTGTCAATTAGTCCAGAATTTTAAATTGCCTGCTGTTTTGACATCTTGAGAAGTGTGAAAGAAAAATTGTTCTAAGTTACGGAAAGAAACTACGTGTACTAATGTAACATGCAGTTTTTATTTATCATGTCCATTGCGTATCTTCGACAAGTTTTGAGTGTACTTTATTTTAAATTATTAAGCATTTCTGAGAAAACATAAGAAAATTGAATTGATTTAATAAAAGCAAGAATTAGAATCAAAGATAAGACTATAAACTGTTATTGTGGTCAGGCTTGGTGGGCGAGAGAAATAAATAAAGTGTAAATATAAACAGAACCAAGGCGTCTAATGTCAAAATCAGCTGATAGATACAAACAAATAAGAATAATAAATATGACAGTGGCCGTTATCACGACGCTACAATTTAAATAATGAATCAAATACAAATTGAAATCAAACATAAATATTATATAATACCGTTACACACACATCAATACATGGAATTATGCGAAATATTAAATACAGGTTAAGCAGAATATCGAGACAACATGAGTAAAACAATAGAATATGGCGATTAACGATTCACAGCGATGGATTCGTATGAAATTAGAAATTGCAGAGTACCACCAAAAGCGAAGATCTGTGAAAAGCCGTTGACCAAAGCAGTCACAAAAATACAAGTCGTGAGGATTAGTCGAGCTAATAATCATAAGGAGCTCCAGCCCTCCATCCACAGATCCAACAACAGAATTTCCAACAATATAATCTGCGAAGCCAACAGTGCGACAAGGATTCCAGTATAAAAGACGCCGAAGATAAAATTATAAATGATTCCGAGCGAAAAAGTTACCACTGGAAATCTCTTTCAAATCAGTATATGATATAAAATAAAACCGCCACGCTGAAACACACAATGAAAATACACCCAATGAAAAACCAATATTTTTATAAACTTGTTACACTTTATTCACTTTTAAGATAAATATATACCTCTTAATTTGGCTGAGAATTGCTCGAACGTGGCGGTCACAAATAAAAGGTGTAATCACCACAATTTCAGAAATGATAATGAAGACCGATCCGCTCTCGCAACCTCTTTCCCCCCGTCTACTTTTATCCCCTCTATTATATTTTATCTATAATACAACTAATAATTGGTTTCTCATGATTTTTCATTCAACCACTCATCATTACTTAATTCTACGCGCCTAATACAAATCGCATGTCTCACTATGTACATCGGAAAAATCAAGTATTTGAAATTTGAACACATTAGAGTGATAAATATTGAACCTCAAGTGCTCAGAACGTGAGCCGCACCAAGTGCGTGTAATCAAAACAAGACCTCATGTGCTAAATACTGAATTCATGAAACTCACATACTCAGCACGTGAAGTTCCGAGTGTTCGAAGCATGAATTTTCCCAAGTTCTCAGAATTAATTATTGCTCTCCGTGTAATGATAGCAGTAGTAGTAAGACAGTTGCGGAGGAATAAAATGCGATAATGATGGAGGTCTGCTGGCCACTAGCACAGGGGGTCCACTTGTGTTTGATTCTCAGCTGTCCGTTGGCGAGTCGTGGACTGCCCGTGAAGATTCGTGCATATAAAATTTTTTCAGTTTCATTGAATGTTAATTTATGTTAGGTGTATTTCAAAGCGAAAAATAAATTTTACATAAATTAACATTCATTGAAACTGAGAGAAATTCGATATAGAATGTGGGGTTTTGAATTTAGCCGCCCATGGGTCAGGTGCGGTGTGCGGTGCCCTCAGTATTAGAAGTAACTAATTAGGCTTGGGTGTGTATCTGAGAGTCAAGAGTTAGTCGTTCGTTGGTAGTTCGTCGTTTAGGGAGTCTCTGAAAAGTGGGAGCTTTTAATTGTACTTATTCGCATTTGATTTTGAAGTGTCTGTAATTTAATTTATCTTTGAGAGAATAAATCGCTTCTGTACTCTCATATCTTGTGATATATTCATTTTGTCTCTACAAGAATTTATAATTATTTTCATTTGTTTAAATAAATTTCTTATATTTTCTACAAATTAAGTTTATTGTAAAAAATATCTTTCGAAGGAGTGTCTAGTCGGTACTTACTATTAAAAAAATTAGCAAAATGCAATAGCAGCGAATCGATAGAAAATAAATAATGACCGAATTCATGTAGAAAAATGTTATTAACAATAACTGTTGTAAAATTTCAAATTTCGCCAAACTGCTTAAATTGTATTTTTCATTTATCATTGTAAATCGAAAAATTCTCGACAATTTTCCCCTTTTTTAATTAAAGATGTTTTTTCAGTCAATTTTCTAAACTTACACGAAGCATATTAAGCAATCTATAACGGATTTTATAAGACTTTTAGGTCCACAACGTTACCGGGCAAATGAACATCGAGCACGATCGTGCGTGATCTAAGCGCGAGAGCTCAAGATCAAAAATTTATTACAGACACAATTTTCAACGGTCCATTCCCAAACTTTAGGAGTAGTGACTAAAGTATCTGAAGTACGTTTTTCATTAAAAAACAAGGTAGAAGTGAAACTTTGGGTGTTGTTTGGGAATGAAAATAAAGTAAGTGAAACATTAAAAATAATACAAATACGGCACATAAAAAAAAGTAATTGAAAGATAAAAAATCAATACAAATACAGCACATAAAAAAAACAATGAATAACTACAGTGAGTTAAAAACTTTTTCTATTAAAAAGTAAAAATTTGACGTGAAAGTTTCACTTCTCTTGCCTAGCTTAAATAGTATTAAATTTGCGTAAAATTTGACCCTCTCCGTGCAAGAGAAGTGAAACTTTCACTTCAAATTTTTACTTTTTAATAGAAAAAGTTTTTAACTCACTGTAGTTATTCAACATTAGTTTTTTTTTTACGGGCTCGTATTTGTAATCGTATGTCGGTATAGTATTTGTTCTAAACTGTTTTTCAATTATTGTTAGGCATTACTGGTTACAATTTTTTTACACAAATATTTTAATTAATAGAATTCTTTGTAATAATATTACACATATAAATAAAGAAACCAAAAACCCCTGAAAGGGTTAAGTAATTACTAATATTCTTTATCTTACTTTGGAATTTGAATAAGGTCCGGAAAATATCTTCCCAGTTGTGTCGCATCCTGACACGCAACAAATTCTCATAATTGATGTTTTGATGTACATGTGACACAACTCAATGTATTAAACGTCTCGTAGATCATGCAGTCAGGTTCGAGAACTTCCGCTCTAGTTCGCTTTATCTTTCACTCGCCCATTCTTTATTTACTCTTTCCTTTAGTAAACTTATGTGCGTTACACTATCGATATGTCGAATGGTACAGAACTTTTTACCCTCAATACGAGCGCAAAGAAGTTTCACTTAAAAAACAAAAAATTATTTCCAAAGTTTAAAAAAATTATTTGTTTATAAAAATAGGCCATATTTTTATAAACAATTGGTCTAATGAATTTCTCATAATGTTTATTGAAAAGTTGAGAGAAAATCCTAAAGTTTACTACAGCCACTTATTTTTTTAATAGAATTCTTTTTTTCGTATACGCAAATATTTAGAGGTAGATTTTTCGAGCGAGAAAACTTTGACAATTCATAACTCTGAAATTTTAAAGATCATGTCGAAATAAAAAAATACGTGTACAATATTTCCGACCAAAAAACACAAATAATACTTCGCGCGAAATGAATTTTTGATTGTAAATTTTATATAGAATGGCCCATTGTAAGGAATGGAAATATTCGTTTTTCCATGTATTCCGACATCTGGTCGGTTTCCCTTAAAAATCCCTTCCACTCTGTATCCTCCTAGGTAGCTAGGACCGGTTTAGGCGGTCATAGGATAAGAAACATCCGACAGTCTTCTGTTAGCCCTTAAACATACATGTACCTTCTGGAAAACCCTCTACGGAGTTTTCAATAATAAAGTTTTAACTACACAAAAGTGCAAATTATCTTTCTCCCTGTTACACCATATATAACTCATTCCAAATAAAAGGTAACTTAGCTACTACGAATATGTTGAGATGGCAATGATCAATTTTGGTTTTGAACAAAATTTTTTTTTTTGGAACATTCAAATCATTAAAATTGCCAATTTCCTGAATCTCTTTCTAATAAGTGCGAATCAATGGTATAAATTGAATCAGAATAGAGTACCATTATAAAATGAACATTAATTATATATAATATTATTTATTGTTTATATTAATATCAAATTAAAAATATTTTACTCCTGAAAAAACAGAACCTTAAAATCTACGTATATAAGAATCGCGCGAAATATTCAAATCATTAAAATAACCAATTTCTTGAATTTCATTCAATTTGCAGATCCAAATAGAAATAAATTACTATTATAATCTATTCTATTATAACATAATCCTAATATTAACATTATTAATATATATAATGGTATTAATATTAATATTCTCCACCTGAAAAACCTAACCTCAACATCAAAACGCATCGAAATAGTAAAATCGATCATTTCTTCAATTTCACATGTGAATCGAGGAGATGAGGAGAGGAGGAGATATAAATAGACCGCCCGAAGCTTTCCGAAGGCAATCGTACATCTTCGGCTTTTCAAATTCAGAAGAGGAGAAATTGCTGCGCGCGCAATCATTATGGTCTCCTACTATTTTCACACGGACATAGCCTCTTCATTGTGTGCGAGGGCATCTGATTTCAGATCTGGGCACACTGGTTGTAGCACGATCCCGCAAGTGAGGAGTTTAAATCAAATAAAAAAAAATTGTACAATTAATAACGCGGAACGCGACATATACACCAGACACTCGAAATAGAAAAAAAAATCACAAAAAATCGAAAGCTGGCTTTCCACGCATATAGGGAAAATTTGGCAACAAATTACGACACACAATCCGAGACTGATAGTTCGGAAAACAACATCCCCATCATGAGCCAACAAGACTTGTCAGAGACCCTTAGCCTCATCGCCTCGAAATTGACAAATTTAGAAACTGGAGTTTCAAAATTGACCATCGAGAACAACAACCGGATCGAGGAAATTGTTCGACTGGGAGAAAGAATAGGAGCCCCAGCGATTGTTGAAACAGACGAGGGAGATAACATCACTTCCGATAACGAGGATGACGACCGAGACGAAGAAACACGGACGAATATAGAAAGGGCCGGAGAGATTAGGGAGCGAGTCAATGAGGAAAGAGAAAGTCAAAGACTAATACGAGTTCGATCCAACGTGACCATGAGACAGCCTCCCATCGACACTATCCCAGCTAAAGACATAATAAGGACGATAAAGACTTTGACTGGACAGGACGACATAGGTGTAGAAGATTTCATAAGATCGGTGAAAAGGGCTGGACTTTATTTTGACTGAAAGGATAACACATCACTCAGAAAGAGAAATTCGGTACATAGAAATAAATAGCTTCCCCTGTTTATTTGATGCCTTGAGAAAAAATCTAAATCTAACGGGATCAGTCTCTGCCCTCAGATCTAAATTGGAGAGCTGCAGACAAGGTCCTACTGGAACAGTACAAAATTTTAATGGACGGTTCAGACAAGCGATAAACGAGGTTAAATACGCAGTCCAGTCAGAGCACACCAATAAGATTGAAAGAAAGATCGCTATCCAGATGGAGGAAAAGCAAGCTTTGAAAATATATATGCTCAACTTGAAAAGAGAAATCGGACTACAAGTCAAAGCAGGTTGCCAGCAACTACATGCCCAAGACGGAAGTACCCAATTCAAAGATGCCGCTTCAACAAAGAATAAATTTAAGTTGCCACAAATGTGGGAAGCTCGGACACTTAGCAGCGCAGTGTTATAATAAAAACCCAAATTTTCCATCGGGACAATTCCAAACTCGTCCTCCACAGAACCCTATAAGAAACATACAGGAGATAGAGAATCCAGAGGGAGAGGAGAATTGTTTAGAATTCCAGGAAATGAGTCCAGAAGAAATAAACGAGCAAGTAGACTACGAGGAAAATGCAGATGTGATATTTAATTGGACTGACGAATGCCAGGAAGGGTTCGCCCTCTTGAAAGAAAAACTCTGTGAAGCTCCAGTGCTAAGATATCCCGACTACTCGAAAGAGTTTTTACTAACAACCGACGCTAGCAACAAAGGTCTAGGAGCCGTTTTATCCCAAGAAGGACACCCCTGTTCTTACATTTCAAAAACACTGAATGCAGCAGAACAAAATTACAGCACATCTGAGAAGGAACTTTTAGCAATCGTTTGGGCGGTAAAACGACTCAGGCAGTACTTGTTGGGAAGAAAATTTAAAATTCAAACTGACCACCAAGAGCTGACTTGGTTAGCAATGTCAAAGATCCCTCATCCCGTTTACTAAGATGGAGACTCAGGTTAAAAGAATATGAGTATGAAATCCAGTATGTAAAAGGAAAAGAAAATAAAGCTGCTGACTGTTTGTCACGATTGTTTCCGATAACCGATCCTTCAGAAAATGAATTTGAGACAAGCGACTCAGCAAGTGAACTTTCAGATGGCGAAAACATAAGTGCACCACGACCTGCAAACTCAGGGCTCACCAGAAGATTGTTCGCAGACGACCTTATATCCGATGAAGAAAACTTATTGGATCAGCAAGCTGGATTCTATCAGGATTATCTCAAATGGCGAGAGAATAAAACAGCAACTCGAGAAATAAAGAAACCGAATGCATATGGGAAATTATGGACAGCAATCACCAAGCTGCAACTTGGAGACTACCAAGAAAAGTCATGGTTGCGCCTACTTCACCTTAAGACTAAAGACTTTATGGAACGAAAATTAACGATAGTACGTCTGCAATTCCATGACCCAATGATCACACCATTAGAAAAAATGAAAATCCAGGAAATGATAAGCTTTTTATGTCATCGCTATCCAACTTTAGGCTTTCATACCTGCTATAGTGCGACGAGAGACCTAACGAACGAAGAAAAGAAGCAAGTAATTAAGGAAGCACACGGATCCATCATGGCCCAACATTACGGCGAGAATAAGACTATCGAGAGAGCAAGAA
>UCOH01005858.1:0-26823 GCA_900474275.1 Synergus japonicus
TCTCATAGGAATATGTGCAGGTTATTCCTTTAAAAATTCCTATAATAGGATCCTATGAAGGAAACCATATAGGAATTTTCAGTAGGGATATACATGAACCTGTATAGGAATAATTTTAATTTCTAAAAATTTATAGGACCCTGCAAAGTTTCCTACACAGGAAACTATACATTTAATTGGGATACATGCAGAGGATCTTGTACAGTTTCCCCTGCTGAGTAATTTAGTCTGGAGCATAGGAACCTTTATAGGAAATAAAAGGTAAAGGATCCTACATGGGAGGAACCGTCTTTCAATATGTATACGTACTAATTTTCTGTATGATCAGGAAACTACACAGAAACCTACATAGGATCCCTGTCACCTTTCCTTTAATGACACACACGTGAGAAACTATATGGGAAACTTAATAGGAATATGTACAGTTCCCTTTAAAGATCCATATAATAGGATCCTATAAAGGAACCCATACAGGAATTTTCAATAGGGCAGTACTTACATTTTTCCAAGTCTCTATCCAAGCAACAGAGGCACAAAATTTTACGAGTCTTATTATGCACCGCAAAAACCGAGCACTTACGACAATCGTGTAAAAAAAAATGTGTCCGCAAAGCGGGCACATTTTCATACACACGTCGCGCTCCGTGTTGCGCGCTTCGCGATGCTTGCGAGCATTGCGAGGTTTACAATTATATGTTTTTATTTAAATTACTACAACATGAAATGCAAATGAAAACTAATTTATTAAGGTTCTATTGACCTTAAGGAGCACATTCTCATCATGGCACTCGCGCTTCGCGCTCAGTATTTGATTTAAACTTCGCGCTCGGCTCTGTTTAAAAATATTTTTCATGATTAAAACGAAAACTACTCATCCTATTGAAAAATGGCCAAAGGAGAACTTGTATATTTTTTTAAGACCAATATTATGTTTGTTATCATTTTCTCTGTATCTCGCATTATTTGGTTCAAAATTTGAATTTTAGATTTTTTAAGGAAATACAAAAAGTTGTTATATGCCTATCTTATAGGGTGTTCAAAAAGAAACATTTTGCATCTTTAGACTTTTTTTCATATCGTGCATTTTTTGGCGTCTAATTTAAATTTTCTTTCATTTTTTTGAATTTTCAAAATTTTATGTCTCAATTTGTTTATCCGTACATAGAATTTGTAAATTAAAAAAAAATTGGTTTCAAAAATTTTCAAAATACTCCAACTTTTGGAATTTTTATTCAAAATGGCTGGTCAACGAAGTTGACCTTCATTTTAGGACACTAAAAGAGTATACTGAAGGCTAATCAGATTGGTCAATTCGTTCGAAAGTTATCGTGCTCACAAACTAAAAATCTCCAGACAGACACACAGACACAAACTTCTCTGAGAAGAATGTAAAAAGTTTGATAAATCGCGTATAAAGCTACAAGACGTGTCAGCTGTTTCGCAGCGACGCCAAGTGACGATTACTGCAAACTTCGAAACAGCTGACAGGTCTAGTGATTTTATACGTAATCGGAAAAACATCTCTGGCTTAACGACACTTCTAACCGTTTATTTTTGCATCCCCAAAAACCGCGAATTGAAAAGATGTGAACAAAATGGCGGATTTCAAGGATTTTAGTTGGCTAAAAATGAAATTATATGAGACATTTGAGGCATTCCACAGATTTCGATATTTTTCTGTATTTTTAAAAATTTTTTCGTCTAATGCTCCAACAGGCTTAAGACGTCTTTCGGTCATAAGACGTCTTGAGAATAGCAATTGGACTGATATCTATTTTCTTTGAGAAAACCCAAACATAACCTCAAGTTGTTAATGTCGCTTCACCGGGTATGGGTGCCGTACGTCGATCGACTGATCCTAGCGTTAGGTTGTGAACTAGTCGACCCTGTTGAGTAACCGATGTAACCGTCGATCAAAGGGGCTTCCTTGGGGATATATTCTTCGAGGCCCAACCTTTTATGCAGCCAGGCGGGTTGAGCGGCGAGTCCTTTCAGTAATATCCTTCTAGTTTCTTCTCGGGTGTACCTCCTGGCTTGCTTACTGGGGCGCTGTTTCTTTGGCATCCTCGGCGGCGAATATTTTGTTGAAACTTAATTACTACGAGAGAATATTCCCGAAGAACCAAGTAGGGGGATTTTCCCACTGAGAAAAGAGACTATGGGAGGTAGGATGGAAGTGTAAGAGGGGGATACTACGAGAGGGTGTTCTAGTAGAGTTTTTTAGTGAGAAAGAGAGAGACGCTACGGGAGAGAGTTCCCGTAGAATATTGGAGAGTGCTAAAGGAGGGAATTCCCGTAGAATATTGGAGAACACTGCGGGAAAGAGTTCCCGTAGAATGTCGGGAATACTACGGGAGAGAGTTCCCGTAGAATATTGGAATATGAAAGTAGGAATAAGAAACGGGAGAGTGTTCCCGAAAAAGGACTTACCGGAGAATGAAGATTCGAAAACTTCTTCTTGAGTTTAATTTCTTTATTTTCTTCTTACAGTTCATGGCAAAGTGGGCACTTTCGCGGAAAGAGTTTTCTCGTTGACGGTGTAACTGTCTCGCGACTTGTGACTTGCGACTCCAGATTTGCGACTGACTCAAACTCGGAAAACGTGTCTTTTTATAGAAATTTCACCCCCATGAAGATTTCATGAAAGGGGTATTCCCTTCTCCCTATTCTCCTTCATATTTTCTAGGAGATTCTAGAAGCTTTTATGATAGGAAAATTTTGGGCTAGCTGATCCTGCAAGCGTACCAAGGTCTTGATTCTAGCTCTGGTTCCCTTGTGTTTGGGTGAGAAGACCCTTCTTTATTTGGTTTGCTGCTTGCAGGTCAGGACTCGTCCTCCAGATTCTTAGTTTGAGGAAATTTCAATGAAGTGTCGTATAAATGAAAGTATTTTCTAGAAATAGAAAATCTTTCATTTTTCGGTTTATTTCACGAATGGCATGTATAACAAAGTATTTGAAATATTTTAACTTTCATCAGTATGAGATGATTGCTGTACAGAAATATTTGCACCCAATATAAGCACTTCTTCTTCTTCTTCTTTGGGGATTTTATTAGCACTAGGTTCATAGGGATTTCCGAGTTGCCGCTGTAGACATTCCATGTTTGGTAAAAGTGAGACCTTTCTTTAAATACGAACTCGATTTAGATATGATTCATTAAAATTTATATAGACCTAAGACTGAAATAATTCACTCATAATTTAATGGCATTATTTGAGGAACTATTTAAATTTTGATAGAAATGTGGAAGACAGGTTATAGTTGAGAGAGAGTACAAGAAATATTCACAACAATTTCGTATATTTAATCAAAGATACGATAATGAGCATTCAATAGCTATCAATAAATAATACTAATAAAATCAAAATACACGTGTCAGGAGAATCGAAGGCCTTCGCTATACGAGAAAAAAATAAGGCCAAAAAACTTTAAATCATCCCACTGATCGTTACGCGAACCGAAAATTATAATAGATTATTTGACAAAGACAAATATTCTCGTCAAAATGCAAATTAAAACATTAAAAAAACCGATAAAGCAATTTTAAATACTATTTGCAAAAACACAGTATAAATCACGCGAAAAATATTATATTCAATAAAATAATCGACAATTGGGAAATTAGTATTCGATCACAGCTCGATATGTACAAAATTTAAATTCTCTCAATGAAATAAAATCGAGCACAATATAGACGACAATATAAAATTTAGATAAAATTACACCAACGTAGGCATAAATCAATCAAAAGAATACACATGATATGATTGAACTCACAAATCGCACATTCGGTACATAATAAATTGCGAATATCGTCAAAATTGACATAAAACTCTAAACACGGAGAAAATATATTAAGAATGTACGTCCGTCATAAAAGAAAATGTAAAAAGTTCTCCTTTCCATCAAAAATCGAAAATATAATCAATATTCTCGCGAACTTTCAAGACGCGAGCCTGCGTATTTATTTAAATATCACTATTTTAATTTAACATTGTCTCATATACGAAAACGGAAAAATGCATTCTAAACGCTCTTCCATAGGGAGAAAAGCATAAAACGAAATGTAGACTTTTTTTTTAAGGTTAAGAAATGTAAAGTTGAACATATCGCGTAATATCTGGGCACAAATTTTGTATCACTTACTGACGATTATAGTGGAAATTCTGTAAAATAAAAATAAAAAACGTCGTTTTTTAAGATGGTAGCCTAGCCTAGCAGAGTAGCCGTTAAATATCATTTCGCTCTCTCACTCTTTTGAAAGTCCTATGAAAGTGAGAGAGCGAAACGAGTACGGCGATGTTGCCGCTGTGAAAACAGCTGTCGCCGCGCATTAGTAGTTTGTATTGGTATACACCAATTCCAAAATGTGCGTAAGACTGTACTTTACCGAGATCTAAAAGTTTCATTGTTGCGGAGAAGGTTGCAGACGTTCTTCCTTAAGTTGAACTCATGGAGTAATCTTGTACTCAAACCCATGATGATCGAGGAGCAATTCGTAGGTGGATTCGAATTCGGCCCATTTCCTGACGAATTTGGTCAAGATGAAGTTCTCAGACGAAACTGGTCTCGAATAACATCTGGCCTCGACATGCTGTTTCCATTGCCAGGTTTTATTGCAAATCTTCTCCCTCGATCAGGTTTTGAGCTCGGACGCCAGATTTACGCGAATATCCTTTTAGCTTCTCATAAATAAATAAATAAACCGGCCACACTATAAAAGAAAAAATCTGCCTGCTTATGCGGGCACATTCTCATACACACGTCACGCGCTTGCGCCCTTCGGGCACTAGCGCGCTTCGCGCCTCTTGCGCCCATCGGGACACTTGAGCCCTTCGGGCGCTTCGCGACGCTTGCGCCCTTCGGACGCTTGCGAGCGACGCGACGTTTGCACCTATTTGTTTTTAAATTACTACAAAATGGAATGGAATGCAAACGAAAGCTAATTTACTTAAGGTTCTATCGACCTTAAGGAGCATATACTCATCAGGGCACTCGCGCTTCGCGCTTGGATTTGTTTAACACTATTTTTCATGATTAAAACGAAAACTACTCATCCTGTTGAAAAATGGTGCAAGGAGAACTTTTAGATCTTTTTAAGGCCAATAATTATGTTTCTTATCATTTTCTCTGTATCTCGCGTTATTTGTCTCAAAATTTTAATTTTAGATTTTTTAAGGAAATTCAATAAGTCGTCACACCTATGCCATAGGGTTTTGAAAAATAAACATTTTTCATCTTTAGACTTTTTTTCATATCGTGCGTAGTTTGGCTTCTAATTCAAGTTTTATTTAATTTCTTTGGATTTTCAAAATATTATAAGTCTTTCAATTTTTTTTATCCAAAAAAGTCATTTAAAAAAATTGTTCGTCTTTTTGACTACTATGAATATCCGTCATTAGAATTTTTAAATTTGAAAAAAGTGATTTCAAACATTTTCAAAATGCTCCAGCTTTTTAAATTTTTATCTAAAATGGCTGGCCAACGAACTTGACCTTCATTTTAGGACACTAAAAAAGTATACCAAAGGACAATCAAATCGGTCAATTCTTGCGAAAGTTATCGTGCTAACAAACTAAAATCTACAGACAGACAGACAGACACATTCGTAAAAACATGTTTTTCGGGTTCAGGGGGTCCCAAAAAGTAGACATTTGGTGAAAACTGGGGGGTCAAATTTTACACAAATCTAATACATTCTCTCTGATGAGAATGTAATAACGATTCACACTAATCACCACCTACCACCTTTTATTTAGAGACCTTTCGCCTTTTATTTCGCACTTTTTCCTCTAGATTAATATATGTAGTACCTCATCGGAGTACCTACAGATCCACTTGTTCCCGAGATAAATAAAATTCTGCTCTCGCCAAGCCCCTATAATGAGAACTAGGGCTCACCAATGTTAATAACAATATAATGGAGTATTAATAATTGAAATAAGGTTGTTGCTAAGTCTTATGCCCTCTTGTAGGCTGCTTACCCTTATAATAATCAGAAGTCGTGAGTTCTAGTGGGAAGCAAGGAAAAACGCAATATGATTCCGAAACAAATAACAATTTAGTCAGTGAGAGAAAAGTCAAAAGTACAGAGTTAAATTGCATAGCCACTCGGCCACGGAATGACTCGATATAAACTAAAGATCATTTAAAAAGACTCGATATAAACTAAATTAATATTCATCGCAAGTCGAGTGAACGATGGGTATTTTAACGAAGTTTGATTTAGCAAACAATTTATAAACGTGAAATGAGATTAATAAATCGGATCGCGTTACTATTATTTCGGATTCATTCGTATCAGAATATTAATCATAATTCGCAACATCGCGCTAAGTTTAAATAATGTGAACATAATAAATTATTCGCAGTATGCAATTTAATTCTATGAGAAGCGTAAACTATCTATAGTCGACGCGTAACGATGCCGACTAAGTCTCCGCAGCTTGGAGCAGAGACTTAGTTTATAATTTAATGTTCGGTGTAAGTTAAAACCCTAAAATAAACAAAGTCCGCGTAATCGAAATTGAAGCTAAGTCCTCACAGCTTGGAACAGCGTGCATAGGAACTTAGAGCTGAATTGTACAAAAAAATCAAAGTAATACGCGAGTAACGAGAGTAGAGAAAAACGGGGCGCCGCACTAGGTGTAGCTATTGCCTCGGCGATTCCGAGACGGAAAAAATTCTGTGGCCAAAACTAGCCTTTTATATTCTCGAAGAATAATCACTATTGGATGAACCCCCTCTTACCCCGTCCGATGATACCTTTGCATACGGCACTTCCCGAGCAGATTGGTGTCGGGTACATGATTCGATTTAGAATACTTGAGATTCGCCTACTCTTAAATTTATTATGGGGAAGGTATACCCATACCGTTACACCCCCCGTCACCCGATCTTCATTCTTTTTCGAAGTGCGTATGGAGTCACCTCGTGTTCCAAAATCGTGATGGGAAAAAGGAAATCTAAGGATAAAAATCACAGAGAAGAAGAGGGTTACGACGAATTACGAAGAAAAATTCGTAGATTGGAGCAAAAATTAAATTATCAACATTCTCGAAGTCGCAGTAAACACCGTAAGTAAAATTTGCGACTAGCGTACTCCTGTCACGGGCATCGACTTTACGAAAGAGATAAAGGCTGTTGGAGCGCTGGAACAAAAAATGAAAAAAAAAAACACAAAAAAGACGTGAAATCTATGGAGTCACTCGAATCTCCCACCTCACGATTTACTTCAAATGACAAATTTGCAATTATACATTGTTTGATGGGTCCTTCCATCGAGATCGGTTTCTCGATGGCAAAAAGAGGGGCTAGTGTCTCATTTTTAAGAAAAACTCATAGTTTTGTTTAAGTAAAAGATTTGAGCGACGAGAAAAAGGAAAGGTTCAGACAATATTTTAGAAAGAGTGAGCCGTACTTACAGATGTCAAAATCCCTTTTTGCTTCTGAAGGAAGTAAATCACTGCACTGGCGAATAGATACACACAATCGGAATTTTTTTTTGGAATAATATTATTCCCAATTATGTGGGAAAAGGTGAAAATAATTATTTTCACATGACTCTTCAGATGGAAAGTACATGAGAATATCTCTTTTGGTGTTTTGGAGTTTGAAAGCGCAATTACGTCGAACGAACGCGCATGCCAAGTCCGACAAAGCACATTGGAAATTCCGCGGCGTTTAATCAAATGTCAATTAAAAATGAATGTGAGAAATATAATTTACTTTATTTTCTTTCCAAAGAAATGGAGAATAAAATTAAGTTGATAGTTCTTTAGTTTTAATCTTCATTTCTTTGGAAAACAAAATAAAGTACCAGGTGTAGATGCTTAAATCCGCTGTTTGCTCAGAGATAGCGGTAGTGAACATATTTAGCTACAATAGAAACGTCATGCTTTTTTTTTGTTTGAGTTCGACACCTGTCTACATAAATTAGTGCACATAGTAAGTTTTTTTATACAACAACATACATTTTTCCTTGATTAATAATGTCTAGTTTTGTGCCAGAAAAGGAGCATTTGCGGGAAACTCTACTTTTTTGCTTCAATTTGAAGAAATCGGCTGTCGAATCACATCGAATGCTGTTGGAGAGCTATGGTGAAAGTGCTTTATCGGAAACAACTTGCAGAGACTGGTTTCATCGGTTCAAAGATGGTCATTTTGACTTGAGTGACAAGAAGCGTGAAAATCGGCCCAAAAAAGTTGAGGACCTTAAATTCAGACTCTTTTGGATAAGGACGATACACAAACACAAAAAATGCTTGTCGAACAGTTAGGTGTTACTCAACCGGCCAATTCCATGCGTTTACATGCCATGGGAAAGATCCAAAAAATGGGAAAATGGGTACCTCATGATTTTTCTTCACGACAACGCCCCATCGCACACGTCAAAATGGTCCAAAACTACTTAAAAACACTTAACTGGGAGGTGCTACCTCATCTTGCTTATTCACCAGACCTAGCCCCTTCTGATTACCACCTGTTTTCGTCGATGGGTCACGAGCTCGCTGAACAAAACTTCGATTCGTACGAAGACGAAGTGTTGACGAGTGATTTGCATCGAGGGAAAATACTTTGAATAAAGTTTATTTTATTTTCTGCAAAAAAAAAAAAGACTTTCTTTTGCCTAAAAAACAGCGGATTTAAGCTTATACACCTGGTAAATTTTATTTCTTACATTCATTTTTGATTGATATTTGAAATACCTGCCTCGGAATCTCCAATGTGCTTCGTCGGACTTGGCGTGCCTCTCGTACGATGTTTCAAAATGACAGCTGGTTTTAAGGTAAGTAAAAAAGGGTTGCTAGAAGAAGAACGGAAAGCCTTAATCAAAAAGTTCCCGCCACCGACGAATTGCTTGTTTTTGGATCCTTCTAAGGTAAATATGGAGGTGCAAACATCGCTTAAAGATTCTCAGACTGTAGTTACTAAAAGGGACACACGTATATTAGAAAAATAAGAATTAATCACAGCGGGTCTTGGAGGACTAATGAGTGTAACATCGATCGTGTTAAAATCTAAAGCAGAAGAGCGTCTACAAATGTTGGATATGTTAAGTGCTGTGATCAAAATCTTGTCGGATCTTCAATATGAAGAATCGTCAATTCGCCAAAGTCTTTTGCTAAAGAATATTAATAAATCTATGCCGGATGTATTGAAATCCACGGAAGATTTGGCTCGGGTTTGGATCAAAAGGTTAAGGCAGTAAAAACTCTCGTTACGTCAGGTAACAACCTGATAAAGATGATTTACGATGGGTCTCTTAAGGGCGATGGAATCTGAAAGTAAAAACTGTCAACAAACTGTCAAAAATTGTCAAAATCTGTAGAAAGACACAAGTCTATCACCAGCATTTTCAAATACCCTCTCAAAGGCAAAAGAGGGAAAATTTCTATGTTTTTGATAGCAAAAAATAGAGAGAAGAAATGAATCGAGGGGGCTTGATGATCAGTTCTTCGAAAACTCACTTTTATAGTCCCAAAATGGCGTGTTTTATTTCCTGTCGAAAACGGCGGACATTTTGACTTCCATGTTAGAAGAAACTAAATATTGATTCCTGCTAGAGATATTCTGCAATTGACTGCAATCTGCCGCGCGATTCAAAATCGAATTAAATTGACCAATGTCGCAGCTGTCAATATTTAGTTTCTTGCATCAGGAAAGTCAAAATGTCCGCCGTTTTTGACAGGAAATAAAACACGCCATTTTGGGACTATAAAAGTGAATTTTCGAAGAACTGATCATCAAGCCCCCTCGATTCATGTCTTCTCTTTATTTGTTGCTATCAAAAACATAGAAATTTTCCCTCTTTTGCCTTTGAGAGGGTATTTGAAAATGCATCAGATAAGTTGACAGAATCAAACAGGCGCGCAACAAGTGTTTCAAAACAGTGGGTGTCGGGAGCCACCCTACACATTAAAAATAAATTTAAAAAAAAAAACAAAAAGAACAGATTAAAAACTCTCAAATAGTGCGTTTATTGTGGAATTGTATTATCCATCTAATAATTTAGACAACCATGCATATTGCAAGTAGGTATACTCGAATTACTGTCTGGGTGTTCTGACACCCAGAATCCCGTGCTAGTCGCGTCCCTGGGATCTGAGTTTTTCTACATGAGGAATTTTCAAATTCCATCAGCCTTAAATGGTTTATTTCTCAGTGGAAAACTATCATAAATGATACGATTGTTCTCAGTTGAATCAAGGGCTACAAAATTCCCTTCACTTCGCAAGTGAAGTACTCCAATTCGCCAAAGAAAACCAAATGGTCATCGCAAGAAATTCTCATAATAATTGATCAGATTTTTCATTTGATAAATATAGGAGCTGTACGAAAAGTTCAAGCGCATCAAGACAAGTTGCTTTCAAAAATTTTCGTGGCGCTGAAATCGAATAGTTCTCTGAGAATAATTTTGAATTTTAAAAACCTCAATAAATTCATTGTGCTACAGCATTTTAAATTAAAAAATGAAAAAACTGTCAGACTTATGATAACACCTAGGTGTTTCATGGCAACATTGAATCTGAAGGAAGCTTATCACATGATTCTTATCGATGAGGCAGACCAAAAATATTTAAGGTTTACTTTCTTTGACACGTGCATGCCCTTCAAGTTAAGTACAGCTCCATTTACATTCACAAAAATCATGAAACCAGTTATGTGTCACTTAAGGCTCATGTAGGGGGTAATCTAACCTAGATAACTCACATTTAAAAATTGATTCCAATTGCTGGATCCGCGAAACGATATCGGGGGGCAATTTTTTTTCCTCCTGAAAGATGAAATCAATATTTGAGGGTAAAGTCCCTCAGAACCGTCCACACTCGCGATAAATATTAATAAAACAATAAAAAAAAACAAACTTTAAACTTTCCGGAAAAAAGTAAACACGAACATTACAATCAGCGCCGCCTGGTATCGCGATCGATCACTGAATCAATTTAAATAATGACTGATAAAATAGATTTTAAAAAAATTTTATTTACATAAAGTTAAAAAAAATTTGTTAAAGATTTTTCAAATTTGTAATCAGCAAAAAAAAACTATTTCCACAAAATGCAAAGTTATTGTGTTGATGATTTTTTGCAGAGGAACCTTTGGCTATATAATTTATCCCTAACACTCTATCAAACCCACCCACGCATTAGAAATAATTTTTTGAAAACTGAAAAGACTGTAAATATACTTCTATCTCATATGTTGAAAAAAATACCATTATTCATATAAATAGAATTCATTAAAAATCATTTCTGATAATATGTAAAGAATCTGTGAATAATTTTCGTGATTTATTACTTAAGTAAATGATCATTTTTCTAAAATATTGAACTCTGTGCCTGGATGATTGTTTTTAGACTTTAGGCAATGGGTTATTATCAAAATATCACCATTAACACATACAAAGCAGTAACACTCATTTATGATAAGAAATAAAGACTGAATATTCTTCGAACTTCTCCTTTATGTAAATGATCATTTTCCGAAAAAATTGAACTCGTGTCGTTGGAATGATAAAACGAGCCAATCAGAAACCGATCAATAATATCAGCTGAGAAGATACAAAGCTCGTCTTTTAAACTTTCACGTTTCGCCTGTTACTATTTGTTATTGTCCTACGTATTTATATAATTTACAAGTGAAAAGTGTGAGGGCCGATGAAAGGGTTTTGTGAGACACAATTTGGAATTTAATCTAAGGGTAAAGAAAAAGAGGAAGCAAAAAATGTTTTTAATCTCTTCGTATTTGTGTCTATAATTCTTATTATTCCACATTGGAATAAATCTGGTAAAATATGCGTTATGTTTGAGTGAATATAGGGTGATTTTTTATATATTCATTTATGCCTAGAATAGACGATTGTTAGCTACTTTGATTTCTATATATTTGGAATTGTTTAATTGATTTGACCCAAAAATTTATCCCACACTTTCGGAGATCTGAATTTTATTACGTTATGTGAATTTTCACATATCTTGTCATAATTTACTTAAATTGTTTTTATGTCGGCCTAAAAAATAGTTACAAAGTCTCTTTATAGCGTTTAAAAAACCACATTGAAAATTATCTACTCCGACTTGTAGTATATTCAGTTATAACTTCGCATTTAGTCTAATTGTTAAATAAATTTCATGTTTAATTTTTAATCAGTCCAAGCTCAGCCTCAATGCCCTTACCTACCCGTCTCCGTGGACATAGTGCGTTAGCCGTAGGTTAAAAATAATACTCAATTCAATTTAATTAGTTGTTTTTATTCAAATGTAACTATAATACATTTACTTTGACTCATTGTTCAGTAAAATGAGTTGGCGTTCATCTTTATCATATCAAATATGATATGATAAATCATATAATAAATGATAATGATAAATGATAAATCATATGATTTATCATTTCAAATAATTTAATTTTAGTTCCAATAAACTTAATTTCAGCCTTTAAATAACCTCAAATTCATAATTATGGGACCTGAGCCCATAAATATGAGAGTTTCAATTAAAAATAACAAATATAACCAAATAATCGGTTATAAATTAGTCGCCACAGGGTGGAAAAAACTTCGTAAAAAAACAATTCAATTCAATTTAAAAATAAACAATTAACCTTTGCGTTGCGCCACAATGAAAGACTCTCATTATGACGCAATTCAAAATGCAATCATGGAATGCTACCTGAGACGAGCAAAAACGAGAAGAAGGGTGGGGGAAGAGACAAGATTGAACAATGAATAAGACGAAAAGGAGACTCTTTTGATTTTTTTTCGTTTCAAACGGCATCACTGTAAGAGATAAAATGAACTTTCATATTTCGAAAACGTATTAAAATTATGTAAAACCTTCAGTACACTCCCATCTGCGCAGTAAATTTGTATGACCGAAGGCTCTATCAAATACAAAAACAATTAAGGCAAATTTTCAATGAATACCACGAATATTTTTCACATAGGGAAGATTGACAAAAAGTATTTGATATTTCTTTTAACAATTTTTCGTAGTGTATTGATTAATAAATAACTTTTTAATGTTTTTCTTAGGTACGGAGTCATCTATGCAGGGTTTTTCAGCTTCAAATACAGATACGTTTAAACTGGATATGAAGACGATTGAAAAATTACCAACTGTTGGTTCAGAGAAGCACGTGCCTTCTGTATCAGATATATTACCAACAGATACAACATTATCAGCTGGGGAAGACTATTTACCTTCAGCTACGGAAAAAATAGACGGACATTTCGGAGGAGCAGAAATGCAATCTGATACATTCGCAACTATTTCTTCTAAAAATGTTAGCGAAGGATCGTTTTTCATTACTGAAGAAACTATACATAAATGTCAAAACGCAAACAATGTGACTCCTAACATCATGGGTGTTATTGATCAACATTCCAGTTACATAGCTTCTCCTTCAGATTTTTCTGGAGACAACGTTCATATTTCAAATGGAATGAATAAATTTTCAACAACTACTGAAGAAATTACTGATACTTTTGATGTCTTTGCATCGAAGTTTGACAAAGCTGCTGAGCTGCAAAATACTACTACAGGTTCAATGATTGATCCGTTTGTTAGCGGTTCTATAGCTATGGACACTTCCAGTGATGGTAAGATAATTATTAAAAATGTACGGTATATGTACCATATCTTGACTAATGAAGAACAGGGTGTCCCATGGGAAGTTGCTAAAGCGAATCGGCAATTATTTTGAAATACATTCAGATATCAAGATGACACAAATTGCTTTCAAAGGAAGACATTTTGAAGTTTTTTTTCATACATTAATTTCTTATTATTAATAATATTTTAATTAATTTATTTAGGGTTTTTTTTAATCGGTCAATTTAGTGATAAATATTTTCAATGTGTCCACCATCACCACTCGAGCAACAATCAATTCATTTTGAAAACTTTATTTAATATTTCATCTAAAACACTCTTTACAGTTTTTTCAATAGGTTTTAGCACTATTTCTGTTGTTGTTGAATTTTTGGAATAATAGTAATCTTTAAGGGCATGTATTACTTACCTGATCCCTACCTTACCCACATTTTTTTCTCTGTAACGCTACGTCTACCTTTATTGAGATACCACATTGAAAATTTCTATATTTGAAGCTAAAGCCTTAAGATACGTTTGTCTGGTCTTAAATATTGACATTTAAAAAAACCAAATTTTTTCAACAATTTTTTTTTATTTTTACAAAAATTTAAGACCAGAAAAACGTACATTAGCATATTTTCTTCAATTTTATAAATTTACAACTTGATATCTTTATAAATGTAGACGTAGCGTTACAGAGAAAAAAATGTCGGTAAGGTAGGGATCGGGTAAGTAACACATGCCCTTAATGCAACCCCATCAAAACCCCACGAACTTTAAAGAATCCTAAACCCATCACTGGATGTCCATGTATATCATAAATTGTTGTTAATAACTTGAGTAGTTTTTCTAATTTTCAAATTTGGATTTTCTAAAAAATATTTTTCTACTTCATCGACTGCTTCTTCCGTCACAATTATGTATGAAGGACCGAAGCACCATATCAACGATTCTGGGGAGTGCCGTAATATACAAAATTGTCAATAGTCCTATAGAAAAAAAATACATTTCAGTAAAATTCAGATAGAAAAATTCATAAGACAAAACATGAACAGGAATAAGAATTTTTTTCATACATTTTTAGTTTGCTTTCATTAGTAACTGTGTGCTCTCTAAACTTAATACTATATCTTCTACACACCTGTGTGTCCACTTTACCTCTAGAATAGAAACAATCAATGAGATGCACTTTTTTATCAAGCGTAAGGTCACTCATTTCGGTGCATGTATTTGTAACTCTACAGCGTCCGAAATAAAACTATAGACCTTCCAGTATATAACCATCAACTAAGGGGCTGTCCTTAAATTACGTAAGGTTTTTAGGTGGGGAGGGGGTTAAGAATTTTTCTCTGCTGACCTTACGTGGGGAGTACGTGGTAAAAAAATGTTTACGTAAGATTTTTCCTTTTTGAAAATCACTGAAAATAAAATTTATACAGGGTGCCCCACTACTTATGAACATACCGGTACTGGGTGATAGAGGACACAAAAAGAAACAGAAAAGTCCTGTGGCAAAATTTGATCTGGATCTTAGTTTGGGCACAATAAAGCTTCAAAGTTGGGCATAATAAACCAATCAGAAACGAGAAGTGAACCGCCTAAAGTGAACCCCTATCACGCACACTATCTTAACAACTACGTGACAAACAACTGGTTGCTAAATCTCGCTTCTGATTGGTACATTATGTCCAACTATGAAGCTTTATTGTGCCCAAACTAAGACCCAGATCAAATTTTGCTACAAGACTTTTCAATTTATTATTTTTTTCTCTATCACCCAGTACCGGCATGTTCATAGGTGGTGGGACACCCTGTATATAAGAGGTATTAGAAAAAATCATGAAATGTAATTTGTTAATCTCTCATTTACAGTAAAAAATGTTCGTTTGAAAAGAGTCGACGTTTTTATATTGGCTCACACAACAACATTAAGAAATCATTTATTCAAAAAAATGTACGTAAGATAAGGGAGGGGGGGGAGATATCAAAACTGAACGACGCTTACAAAGGGGGGTACGTGGGTCAAAATACCAGAAAACAGCTTTACGTAATTTAAGGACGGCCCCGAAAGAAATCTTACTTAAACAGTGGAGGGGAAAGAGAGGTTTATACAGAACAAGTCCGATAACTTTCAAACTTCGGGGCTGTAGGGACGGAAAATTCGAGGAATTTCGGAGCATCTAGTAGCATAATATTACGCTGGCGCAACTCATAAACAATGTCGCACATGTATTTACTGGGACAACCCCAATTAGTATTCGGGCCGCACGTGTGATGACGTTTTTAGAATGGAGTGTACACTTATCGGAAGGAAAGTTTTCGGATTTGGTCTGTAGTATTAGCAACTTCCCACGGAACACCCTGTATAAGTATTATGTACAAGTCTTATAATATTTTGTTAGAATTTTTTAAGTCTTCTATATAATTTGTTCTATATAATATGTTTTCAAAATAATATATGGGCCATTCCATACTTTGCAATCAAAAATTTATTTCGCGCGAAATATTTTTTTTTGTGTTTTTTGGTCGAAAATATTGTACACGTATTTTTTTATTTCGACATGATCTTTAAAATTTCGGAGTTGTGAGTTTTTAAAATTTTCACGCTCGAAAAATCTACGTCTAAATATATGCGTATACGAAAAAAAGGATTCTATTATAAAAATAAGTGGCTGTAGTAAAATTTAGTATTTTCTCTCAGCTTTTCAATAAGCATTACAAGAAATTCATTAGACCAATTATTTATAAAATATGGCCTATTTTTATAAACAAATCAATGTTTATAAAAAAATGTATAAACTTTGGAACTAATTTAAAAAATTTTTTATTTAAAAATGTACTTCAGACACTTTAGTAACTGCTCCCAAAATTTGGGAATGGACCGTTAAAAATTGTGTCTGTAATAAATTTTTGGACTTTAACTCTCGCGCTTGGTGCACAAGCAATCGCCTGATCTGGCCGGGCAAACGAACATCGAGCACGATAGCTCATATCCAAAAATTTATTACAGACACAATTTTCAACAGTCCATTCCCAAACTTTGGGAGTAGTTACTAAAGTGTCTTAAATGCATTTTTCAATAAAAAAAATAAAAATAAAATAATTCAAAATTAAAAAAAAATTGTTTATAAAAATAGGCCATATTTTTATGAACATTTGGTCAAATGAATTTCTTGTAATGCTTATTGAAAATCCGAGTGAGAAATGTAAATTTTACTGTAGCCACTTATTTTTTTAATACAATACTTTTTCTTCGTATACGCAAATATTTAGAGGTACATTTTTCGAACGCGCAAGAGCTAAAGTTCAAAAATTTATTACAGACACAATTTTCAACGGTCTATTGCAAAATTTTGGGAGTAGTTACTAAAGTGTCTGAAGTAAATTTTTCAATATAAAAAAAAATGAGTTCCAAAGTTTAAAAAAAATGATTTTTTATAAAAATAGGCCATATTTTATAAACAATTGGTCTAATGAATTTCTTATAATGCTTATTGAAAAGCTGAGAGAAGATCCTAAATTTTACTATAGCCACTTATTTTTTTAATAGAATTCCTTTTTTCATATACGCAAATATTTAGAGGTAGATATTTCGAGCGTGAAAATTTTGAAAATTCACAACTCCGAAATTTTAAAGATCATGTCGAAATAAAAAAATACGTGTACAATATTTTCGACCAAAAGACTTCAAAAAAAATATTTCGCGCGAAATAAATTTTTGATTGTATATTTTGTATGGAACGGCCTATATATAACAAATGTATAAATATATAAATAGTATATAACAAATAAATGACATAATTACATGTCAGTTAAAAACCGAACTCGAAATCATAGTTTATTCTAAACTTTTATTTAAGTATGGGGAGACTCAACGGCTGTAGGTTCTGATACCGCAACTACTGGCTTCGGTGAATCTGATGGATTTGATTCTTTCTTGAGTATGACAGCTCCTCCACAAGAAATCCAAGTTAAAAGATCTGATTCTGCAGACTCGGATGACTGCCCCGACTTCAGCGTATACATAAAGCAAGTGTATTTTAAAATTATTATTTTTATTTTAAGGCTGATGGGATTTCAACGTAAAACTGTCGAAATTTGTGGAGAGACACTAAATCTGTCAGTAGGATTTCGCATTGGGGTGTTGGAGGAAAAAAAAGGACAAGTTGATAGGTTCTTGGTAGTACACAGAGGGAAGAAACAATTTACATGGGAAACTTCAAGTCAAAACCGGCATAATAATATTTCAAATACAATATTTTGTACATAAATTTTATTCTAATCTTACCGCTAACACATGTAACACTGAAAAATTCGCATCTATGGGGGCACGAACCTATGCACATAGAGTTCGCTGTCCAATGCTTAGTCGACTGAGCTAACGAAGGATTTAGGAGTTATGTTGTAAAAACCACAATCATTCATTCAAGCGGACTATTCTTTTCACCACTTTCAATTTGTTTGTCAGTATAATCACTAACCTATATTGAAATTGATAGAATTGATAGTATACTTAAAGAGCGATAGAGAAGTATTGAAATTATCATACGCAAATAGATGTGGATATAATGGTATCGATTGAAAAGGATTGAAAATAAAAGGATTGATAGTAAATTGAAAAAAGAAAAGCATTGTCATGACATACACGTTTATAAGGTTTTCAAACATTTTTTTGATCCATCGCAAATTTGGACTGGATTATCGTATCGGCATGTTTTTTTTAAATTCATGTAATGATAGCTAGATTAACATAGGGGGTATTACTCCCCAAGTGTACCACCCTCATAAATGGACTTTGTCTGATCGTACTCAAATTTGGGTAATATATATTCCTACTAGGTACTTTACCATTCCCTTTTCCATTCCCTTTGCCATTCGTTTTACCATTCCTCTTGCCACTTCCCTTTACCATTCACAAGGAGAGGAGAGATTTTTTCAGATGCCAGGAAAGGAACCCGAGCCGTCTAGCTTCTTAGCGTAGAATATTGCCGCTGAGCCATGCTATTAAGACGATGGCAATATGGTAGGGAGAACATAGTCACTGCAGCCTGACTATTCCCTACACTTTCCTTGAGAAATGTGAAAGAATCTTTAATCAACTACAGCTGTCATTATACTCCGCCATTAGCGGCCCATTTATAACAATCTCATTCTGTCGCCTAAAATACTGCGTTTATAGGGAAATTAGTGAATCTCCTACGATTCTACACCGGTTTTTTCCTCATTGTATTAACAAAAATCTTTTAACTTGCCCATTGTTTCCTCCAAAAACCCAATCCCAAATCCTACTGCAAATTTTACAGAATTTTACAGTTTATCTATACTGATGTCTTTCAAATTCCATCAGCCATAATATATTTTACATAAATCATTTTATAATGCATTTGACTATAAAATTTGCATACAAATTTTCATTCATCCAGACCGAAAGAAACGGATCAAATCCAAACAATTGAAGGTGGACCAGTTCCCATTCTTGCACCTCCACCTAAAAGTCCACAAAATTCTACTTACTCTGATTCTACTCTACGATTTAATCCCTTTGATAAGTCTGGAAGTTTCGCTCAAGAAGCCGTAATACCCTGCGAGATTCCTCAAGTGGAAATATCGCGAACAGACTCACAGGTAAGATCGATAGTACGAATTAATTTCGTATCATACAGACTGTGCATGTTCAAGTCAGCAAATTGTTTTTGGATGAAATATTTTATTTTTTAGATGATTTTAGACATATTAGATTTTAAACTTCTTTCGTAATATAAACAGAGAAAAGTTTAATAAAATCGTTGCGCTGGTCGTGAAAGAGACCCTTCATTTCAGTTAGTTATAGCGACTGCACTAGATTTGGAGCACTGTATATTCTAGACTTGGTTCCCTCAAACAGTTGATACAACAGTTCGACTAGTGTAGGGTAATAGTTCTCCCGAATCAGTGGAGCCGTTCTATCAAGCAGAGATGGCGCAGCGCATTGTATGACTGGCGCGAAAATTGCGCGTGTTGAGTGAGCGGTTTTTGTTCACTAAAAGTACTTCACCTTGGCTTAACAGTGATTTTCAATTAGAAAAATTGCTTCTTCCTACATATAAATATCTGTAATTGCAGGAGACGCCACCGACGCCTCTTTTCGATGAAGATGTTAGTCAACCGTTGGAAGATTTTCCTCGAGTGACTTATACAGGTGATGGTTGGGAAATGCATCTTCGTCAACCTAATAAAAAGAAGATAACAGGGCAACGGTTTTGGAAGAAAGTTTTTGTACGACTCGTGTACCAGGGTGATAATCCCGTTGTCCAGCTCTTTAACAGTAAAGATGACAAAGACCCATTTCAAGAATTGCCGTTATTACCGTGTTATGCGGTTTCTGAGATAGGTGCGCAACAATTCGATCAGTATGGTAAAATATTTACAGTAAAATTGCAATACATCGTTTACAAAGAAAGACCTGGTGTCCGGCCCGGTCAAGTTACGAAAGCAGAAAGATTGACAAATAAGTTAAGTCAATTCGCCGCATATGCTATTCAAGGAGACTATCAAGGTGTGAAGGAATTCGGTAGTGACTTGAAGAAACTCGGCCTTCCTGTAGAACATGCACCTCAGGTAACAATTTACAACAGAAAATATCGTATAAAATTATAATCAAGGCATTGTAACGTGCGATCACAACACATGTAAAATAATTTTGTATCGACTATTACGAATTTGAAACCCGGATTTTTCTGAATTATTCCGGAATTTTTTTTCGAACCCAACAAGATTTAAACAACTTCTAATCTTTTCCAATGCGTTGTCCTAATCCAATAAACCCGATCATATTCAATTATTTCTAAACCTTGTATTTGGATCAGAAAATAACGTCCTATAAAATATGTTCGACCATTACTATCAGGGACGTACGCCGCTTACAATAAAGAAATGGATTGGCTCTAAATTAAAAAAGCAGTATTTACCCAGGACTATCCGCAATCTAGATCTGGATCTTTAGGTAAAAACTTCCATAAGGAATTATTAAACTCCACTGAAATACATCTTTTAGACAGCAGGATTTATTAGCAGCAATTATTTAGAATGATAACAATTAAGCTTCGAATTTTGGAATTTCAAAATATGCACAGAAATCACAAATTAATTGAATATTTTTATTATACTAGATTTTATATAATAACATAAAACTTCACCATGAAAATATTCATTCGTAAACAATAATTTTTCATTTTAATGTTCGAGAATATAAAGATTGTTTGAAACATAATTTTAGAAACTTGTAATTAAAAAATTTTGTAATGCAAATAGTTAATAATATAATAATACAAATATGTAAATAAAGTTTCATTAAAAATTTTGTCCATGAAGTGCAAGCGTTTAAAGAGCTCAGTCGATTAGTACGTGCGTATTAGATTTTAGATCGGGAGTTCGAATTTCCCACTGGGTGTGATTTATCGAAGCGTTCAGGCGTGCGAATATATGTGTAAGAGATCTTGCATGAGATTACGACATTTAAAATCAAATTAAGCGCGTTAATTATTTTAAAAACAATTTTTTTGTTACTTTTTCATTTTATTCATCCGAAAAATCCTGTAGCGGACCGGATAAGACCCGGAAAAATTTATTTTCTATCGCTCCGTGTAAGTCCTGGATAGACCCGCGTACAATCCGGTTACAAAAACCGTAGTTCATTCCTGATAAGCCTGGATACACTCCCAACTTTATCCAGGTTTTCACTGAATCATATCAAATATTTTAAGCTGTGAGAGAAGAAAAACCTGGTACATTTCTAATGGAACCGGGTATAAACTTTCTGAAATGCCGGATTCAAACCAAGTAGAAACCGCATACAACTCCAGATGATACTTATTTAGGGAGATGATATGAGCATTACACTCTTCTTTCATATTAGCGGACATTTCAGTTGGTCGACCGCTAACCCGGGAGAATTGGAAACGTAAAAAAATCAGGGTGGTATGTACCAGTGTTTCCAACGCGGATTCCACGACGATGGGCATGCGTCGCATTTCGACATTTTTATAACGCGAAACAAAATACTGATAACGAACGGGAGACGACTGGATCGAACTGACTAAAATTTGGAGCAAACTAACGTAGCTGACGTAAGTGAAACAAACGCAGTTAACCTTTACAGGTACTCTCTTCCCGCTCCACAGAACTCTTTACCAACTATATATAGTACCGCCAATTCTACGGAACCGCTAACACGAGTGCCGTTATCATGAGAGAGGCATGTACTTCACAACAGATAGAATCTAGATAAGTACCGGATTGAAACCGAGGATAAAAACTGGGTACATTTCCGATAGAACCAGATAAATGAGGGGAGGGAACGGGGACAAAAATCGCGATCAATTTCAGTAGGTGCGCATAAAACCCGATTCCTACCCAGTTTTTATCAAAATTCCTTCCGAAATTTTAAACAGGGTAATTCAAAATTAGACTAGGTCGCATTTAATCAGATTGGCCTGTTTCGCTTTTGAATTGGATTTGATTTAATCGTATAGGAATCCTTAGTTGAACCTCGAATTTATTTGAATAAGAATCTTTGGTTCGACTTTGGAATAGAACTGAATGAAACTGTTTGGTTCAGAAATGTGCTGCAATAAAACCGATTTAAAAAGATAAAATTTTTCGTGTTACAGACATCTATCAGGGGGTTTCGGATTGAAATTCATTCTGAAATTTTTCGAATCATTCCGGAATGTGTCTCCGAATCAAAGAGATTCATTCCGATCTAATTCGGTTTATACGTTCGGATGGATTTTCAATGAGCCTCGGATTGAATCTAATAAAAAATTTCCTTTCGATTAGATCAGAATTAAACTGTACTGTTCGGGTAAAAATTCTGCAATGATTCAGAAAATTTTAGATTTTTTCGAAATGAATTTCAATCTGAAACTGTCGGCAGGGGTATTGGAAGTTTAAAAAAAAAATTCTTTACAGTTCATGCACTGGAACAGTACAAAAGTTAATATCTCATTATCTGAAACCCTTGATGGTTAAATGAGAAAACTTCATTTATTGTTACAGGTTTCACAACTTTATAAAATAGGCTCCCAAAATTATGAGGATATGAAGGAATTTTCTTCTGCAATCGAAGAAGCTCTTTTTAGATTACCAGCTCATAGAGATCGAGCATTGCAATATAAAATGGAGGAGGTACAAATTGCAGTTGTTGACGAACTATATGTGGAACAAAGTGCAGATGGCCATGTAGAAAAACAAATTGCACGTGTTCGATTATTTTTTTTGGGTTTTCTATCAGGTAATATTAATTAAATATTAAAAAATAATAATAAGGAGAGATTTCTGTCCATTTTTCCACATTGAAACACCTACGTTACCTTAAAGATTTAAAATCAAAATTAAGGGATTTTTAAGAAATTGCGAGAAATCGAAAGAATATATCCAAATATTTTTAAAAAGTATAGGAGATTTCTGAAAATTTCTAGAGATTACATAAAAATTTAAGGGCTTTAATACACTTTTAACCTGTTTAGACTTTCTGCAAGTCTAAAAAGATTTTCAATAATGTTAAGGTTTATCAACGAACTCCAAGAAATGTTTAATGGTTTAAAATGTATTAGGTGAACATGTTTTTTAATAATACATTGCAGGTATGCCTGATGTTGAGCTGGGCATAAATGATATGCGGCGACAAGGAAAAGAAGTTGTTGGACGGCATGATATAATTCCAGTAGTCACTGAAGAGTGGATAAGACTGGAAAATGTTGAATTTCACTCCTGCATTCAGCAAGATGAATTTGAAGATTCAAAAATCATAAGGTAAATTAATTAACATGAATTTTTCTAATTTAAAATCCACTCTTGTGAATGACAATCTATCACAGCGTTGTAATCTTGAAGGTTCAAACCACCTGATGCGTGCTACATTGAGCTGTTGCGATTTCGAGTGAGGCCGCCAAAAAATCGAGAATTACCTCTTCAGTTAAAGTGCGTTATGTGCGTAACAGGAAATAAGGTAAAAACATTATACTTTTTAGGTGTATTTATCATATTACACTTTTTTTTAAACATAAAAATGAAAAAAATTGGGGAAAAAGGAAGGAGAGTTGAAAGTTGTATAATGTATCTCAAATTTAGATTTTGTTATTCATAGGTTGAAATACGAGCAGATATACTGGTCCCAGGCTTTGCATCCCGAAAATTAGGACAAATTCCATGCGAAGACGTGATGGTACGAATACCAATACCCGAATGTTGGATCTACCTTTTTAGAGTGGAGAAACATTTTAGATATGGTTCAGTAAAATCTGCTCACAGACGAACAGGTAAAATTAAAGGAATTGAAAGATTTCTTGGTGCTGTGGACAATCTTGAACCACAGCTTATGGAGGCCACTTCTGGTCAAGCAAAATATGAACATCAACATAGGGCGATTGTATGGCGAATGCCGAGATTACCGAAGGAAGGACAAGGTATGTTGTGTTACCCATTTATGTTTTAGGTCAATAGTTAATTAATAGTGTAACTAATTTCATTAAATATTTATTTGAGCGTCAGGTTATTTATAAATATTCAAATTATGACCCAAAATAACCCATATGGTCGTAAATACTTTAAGAGGTAACACCACCCTGGGAATTTAAAAGAATCGATTTATTTTTTTTAACTTAAACAGTACTTTAGAATCTCAAAAACAATACCTACTTGGTGCTATAGCGAACAAAAATTGTAACATGTTTAATTTTCAATTTTCCCGAAGCGCCTCGGAGTTTTTATTTAGCATACTTGTCCGTCTATGAATTTTTTTTAAAGTACACCATATCTACAAAAATTAATATACACAAAAATTCTTAGTAATTCTCTTTGTCGGAGATTACCTGTGTTACCACCATTGTATATGAAAAAAATAATAAAAAAGGTTTTTTTCATACTTTAATATGTGTTAAATGAACACTCTAAAAAGAAATTCTATTCCTTTTCCCATACTCCTAAACTAAATTGTTAAATTTAGGCTTTTTTTTCGCCCGTTAGAGTGGTGTTACCCCTTAAAGTTACTTTACTATTTAGTAAACCAACTAACTCAACAAATAGAGGGGAGTGGGTTAGAAGTGAGCTCGCTGAAATTATTCAATAACCTGATAGCTTCCATCTATCAAGATGAACCATTTATTAACAATGAATAAGAAAATCGAATAAGCAAACGCCTCAAAACTGAACAGCGAAATGAAACGACGAATAACAAATCACCAGTGTGGGAACCTCAATCTCTTTTACAAACTTTGAGTTGAGAAGAGACGGTCGAACACAGAATGAAGATCCTCTGGTTTTTCTCGTTCATGCGGCAGTGAAAAACCTGTGATGTGTTAGAGCAGAGCTTCTGCCCTATCTAATCGAATTCGCTCAGCCATCAACGATGGAAAGTCAACGATCAGGGGCAAATTCGTAGATTTAACGATAATGATCCTGTGACTGAACGACGTCTCATCCTTCAGGACACTCCAATGGCTCAAAAGCAATCTTTACACAAGTTCTTGGAGGCCGGTAGATTGTCTCACGTATCCGAGAACATATAAAAACAATTTTTCAGGAGACATTAATTAGCGCTCCCCAAAATAATGACAGAATAACCAGTTTGAAATTCATTTGACAATATTCACTTAGCAAGGTCACCAGGACGACGACGCCAGCCTGCGAAACGACTGTCCAAGAGATAGATTTTTATTTGATTCTGTGCTCGATCGTCTTAATTTGACTAATTTATTATAGGTCTTGTAAGAAATTGAAAAATTAGGTCCCCCTCTTAATTATAACCGAAAAATGAAAGATATTTGGAAAATTCTCTAATAAATGGTGAATGCATAATAAATTTATTTTTCTGTTACGCTTTATGATATTAATATTAAACTCTTTTCTATCGAATACAATTCAATTTTTCAGGAGCTTACACTACACATCAACTAGTTTGTCGTTTAGCATTGACTTCATACGATCAAATACCTCAAAATTTAGCAGAGTATTGCTATGTAGAGTTTACAATGCCTGCGACGCAAGTATCACATACAACAGCGAGAAGTGTTAGCTTCAGGAACCATGACAGTGATGATCCACCAGAGAAATATGTTCGAAACTTATCTCGACATGAATACAAGTAAGCAAAATTGTCCGGCAAGGTAAATATATCTTTTAAAATAACATCACTATTGCTTCAACATTAGATATTACACTCTCATCAGACAATGTATTATATTTGTGTATTTGACACCTAAATTTTTTGTTAAATCTTCACGCTTTGTGACCCTCTGAACCCGAAAAACATGGTTTTACCAATATGTCTCTATGGGTGTGTATGTGTTTTTGTAGATTTTTATTTTTCGTTCATGATAACATTCGAAAGTGATAAAATTAGAGGTTTTCTGTTAGAAATTATTTATTATATAAATCGAAAATCAATACATCCTTCTTCTGTGCTGGACTAAACAGAAGTAATTACAATGTCCTTTATTTAAGCATTTTCACCTTATTTCTCATGCACACATACATTTAAATTGTCAAATAAGTTAATGTGTCTGTTATAACGACAATCTCGGCTTCAAGGGACTCTCAACCTCTGAGTGCCGTCACAATTTCAGAACCCAACACAAATTTTAATAATCATATTAAATCAGATTATTTCCAAGTAGGGCGCCAGGTATTATTAAATACCGCTCAAAAAAAAAGAATTAGCACACACTAAATTTTATTTGCTCAAACTAGCTAGGAGAGGGATTTCGTGGGGGCGCAAAACAAATCAAACCACATAAAAGAAATTAAATGTATTATATAAAGATGAAGTGAAATAATTCTACAAGGTTTTAAATTTTGATATGGATGAAATGAAATGTTTACATGAGAAATTCAGACATTATACTTAGTTTGATCGGCACTGGTTTGTTTACGAATAATTCGATATAAAGTACAAAGTTTAATTTTAGCCTTGACTCTTAATCCTACTCGAGTTTACTTGTTTCTAAAAATAGAATGCTAACGATACACAATGGCAAGAAACCATGATCCAACATTCCGTTATTAAACTTTTAAATTCACAAATCATACAAACTTGAACTTTACAATATCCATCTGAATATAAATTTTGAAATAATAACTCAAACGAAATGCTCAAATAAATCAAAGAACAATATTAATTCGTAATGCGCAAGCCGAATTATACAACACTGTATTACAGCGGTTGGCTATGCATTACATAATCAAAAG
>UCOH01005859.1:0-58733 GCA_900474275.1 Synergus japonicus
ATATATATATATATATATATATATTATACATACAAAGTGTATTTATACAATATACTTATACATATACTTTGGACGACAGTATAAATATCCTTCTCTCTTTAAAAAGTTATAGGACTGCGAGGTCAATCAAAGTTAACTGTGACATTTAAAATTTTCTACTGCCCAGTAGAATAATAATTTTCCCCTTTTATTTCAATCTTGGAATATTATTCATGATAAAAGTGACGTCGAAAAGTGCAATCTGGAGCCTGATTGATTACTGTAATAGCTTCGCTTTTGTCAGTTGAGAAGGGTGAATGGAAATCTTAATTGCTGCAGTTCTCTTTGACCAGATATCTCACCATCCTCCAGGAACTTAGATTACTGAAAGAAAGAAAATCAACTTACTGATATCGACTTTCATAATCCATATTGGAACTTGCAAAAGGCTTTTCAGACGAATTAAAATTTGTCATGGGTTCAATTAAAAATATTCTTTACTTATGAGATGCTGAATATGTTACAAATAGTGTTTGAATCTGAAATTCAAATAAGAGAATAAAATAATTTGTGAGTCAATTAGAGAAAGGTTTGTCAAATTCAGACCCTCCCTCTGTTAAATGGTGAAAGATAATTCGATCTGAAATACAGCGATGAAACCTGTTCAGTACTTCTTGTTGGTTACTTCAATTTCTTTCGCCATACATTATTCATACATCTTTTCCATTCACATTGACTCTGTCCTGCATTTTATTTCTCGCCCCCTAGGATCGTAAGCAATTGGTGAAATTGTCTAACATAAACTCAACATAGGAATCCACAACAATTGGATACAGTATATATACTTACTTATCATTTATCTGCATTTTATTCGCCATCTTTACACTTAGTGCGAATTACATTTTATTGATCTACTAAGAAACTATGAAATACAGACAGATTGTAATTACAATATAATTATAATATTTGAAAAACAAAAAGAGGTTTCGATTATATCGTACATTCCTGAAATCTGAAACTACATTTTCTCTATCAAATTTTAAAGGAATTTCAATAGAATTCAAAAAAGTTTCAAAACTTTCACGTAAATGAAAAATACTTTTGTATTTATGTCAATGAAAACGAAGAAAATGAAACTACTTGACGTAGTCTTTGTGGAAGGAGTGTACAGTTCAAAGTGCGTGAATCATTTAAACTTGAACGATAAATAAATAAAAATAGGGACAAGTGCCACACATAAAAGAGTTATGTGGTGATTCTGTGGTGCATATTTAAAGTGGATTTGCGTAAAGGTGTCATCAGGGGAGGTACCTGGCCCGGGGGGCGTACCACCCTGCAGGGGGTTACCCCTCGGGGGGTACGTACCCGAAATCTCGAAGATGCACGATTCATCTTCATTTGCTACGCTCTTATTGCTGAGTTGCATCTCTTCGAAAAGGTAAAGTACCTACTCATTAGCAAAAAATATTTTTGCAAAACAACATGCAAAATTTCTCATATGTGTAACTGGAACATCGTTGAAAATTCTCTCCATGTTTCGAAGCCAATTTTCTTTATTCTTTTTATTTTGTACTTTCATTTTACCGAAAAAGTAGCCCTTTTCATTCTTAGACTTGACACAAATATTTCACTTTACTCCAGTCGACGACTAAGAATAAAAAGGCATACATTTAAATTTAGATTTCTGTGTCATTTTAGGCCTTTTTATTCCGATAAAAGGATTAAAATGCTTTTACAATGCGTTGAAAAGTTGATTCTTTGCACAAAGCAATTTCGCAAATTGATTATATCTCCACTGAAGTGTTAATTATCTCATGACAATATTAGCGAAATATAATTCAGTTACGAACAAGAATCTATTCATGTTTGCATTTTCATTTATTACATGTTTTGCTTGTATTTTCATTTACATCGAACGGCTATACTGAATGGTTATTTCTCAAGCCAATTATTCTTGCAAAAGAAAACAAGAAAACTATAAGCTGAACTATAAGTCTTCGACATTGATTAAGTTACCACGACGCCATTAAAGTCCCCATTAAAACTTCGTATAAATATTTGGTAAGCCGATAAAATCCTTTGAGTAACGATCGTTAGTTTATTACTTTCCACTAACAATTAATGTTTTTACAAAAAGACTTGCTCATTGCAGTCTTTCATAATTATTTATTGTACATATATACATATACATATAGACATTTTTTATACTCTGAATAGACATCCCACACCCTTAAATTTCTTTACTCTCTTTACAATATATTTCGAAATCCCTTTCAAATTTCTGTTAATCTCTAAAAGCTTCTTGAAATCCTTTAAAATATTTCTAAATGCATTGAAATTGTTTTAAATATTACGAAATCGCTTGGAATCCATTAAAATCACTTTATTCTCTTGAAAACCCTTCAGTTCTTTTCAAAACCCTTCAGTTCTCTTGAAAATCCTTAAAATTCTCTTGAAATCCCTTAGAATTCATGGAAGAATGTATTATCAGAAAATCGACAACGTTAGAGAGATGAATTAATAATTCGCGAATGCAAAGTTTATTTATAAACCAGAAAATTTTCCTCGTGAAATGCAATGACACTCGTAGTCTTTCCAAACCCATATCTCAATTTTTCCGCGATTTGCATGTACGTGTACATCTTGATCGACGTGTCATACTTTTGGACATTTCGATAACCAAGTCAACCAGTACGTTATTTTTGATCATATATATATATATATAACTATATATTTGAAGAAACAGCCAGCCGTCACCTCTGCCAGCTCGGGCAGAAATGCTAGGAAATATCATGCTGTGGACCCATCCATTCGAAAGCCAGATGCGTCGAGCTATGACGTTGGACGAATCCTCGACCGTCAATAAAACGAAAATGAAAGAAAGAGAAAAAACACATGGTCAAGATTGCAGCTGGCGTCTACTCAACGTTAATCTTTTTGAAATAAAATTATAGGAAACCTACATGGAGATGAGATTTTTAATTTATTCTCATTTACCTCTTAATTTAAAACTCTGATTTTTGTAATACTTTTTTTCTTCAAGTAAAGAAACAATTAAAAAATACAGTTCCACTCAAAAAATAGCAGATTTTAGTTTATTTTTTATTTATTTTTCGTGTGAGATTTTAATTGAGGTCAATTGTCTTTGAATTGATAAAAGCATTATTCTTGAAAAGTTTCAGCACATATGTAAAAGTTTCTCTTAAATAAAGCCTTTAAATAAACTGTCTATTCTCATCTCAATGCCGTCGAATTTAGTGATCAGTTAGTGAGCGCTGCTTGTACAAACATTAGTGAAACATATAAGCTTGTTCACAGATGGGTTGTACCCTCGTTTAAGTGAACATCGGATTTGCGAAAAAATGTTTTTTTATGCAGTAAGTTGATATTGTTCATAGTATCTATGCAAGTGTGACTTATCTCAATCTGAACCAGTGAAAAGTGGATATCTATCATACTAAATACCAATTAGTAGAAAGTTTCACGTGACTCAATTCTCGCAAATTTAAAAACTCGTTTTAAAAAATATTTTTATTCGTCAATGATTTTTCATTTGGAAGTTTTAGGATTAAATTCGTTTACGATTATGACCGTCGTTCAATTTCTGTACGTGCAAATCGCATAAGTCATTTCCGTTCAATGCCATTCAGCGATTCATGTCATCGTGATGTTCAAACGGTTCCAATACGCTTCTCATAAAGTTAGCCATTTCTGCGAAAGAGACACAATCTTTGATTGAATTTGACCTACAACTACTATCGCCCTTTTTGTTATTGCATTGGGAGTTTTTTAAAGTGAAGTAATACCCTGCGAAATTAAGAAAGAATTTGACTATCAAAAATGATCGTTTTCTTTATTCTGTTTCAGGTGCTTAAAAGTTAATATTCCACTTTTCCTATCACCCTTGAAATCTTCTATAAATCTTCTATTTTAGTGTAAGATTTTGAAAAATTATCATAAGCTAGACAAAGTCATTCTAATGATGTTTTTGCATCAGAATTGAATGTCACATGTTTCTTCTGGAATCCATTTAAGAATATAACGAACGATTGCTCATGCAAGTTCTTTTGTTACATGTTACAGGATCTTCAATCAGAAATCGAGACCCATCGGGATGTTTACGCTTCGTTGAACGGAACGGGACGGAAGCTCCTGAGCTCTTTGGCTAGTCAAGAAGACGCCGTTATGCTTCAACGACGACTAGATGAAATGAACCAAAGATGGCACCATCTCAAGGCGAAAAGCATGGCTATCAGGTGAGGATAATACAATTTTCTAATTCAATTCTTTAACGTCTCGCCGAGTCTTTATTAATTTCCAAGAAAATTCTTTCTCCAATAAAAATATAAAATATTGCGAAAATATATGATATAAAGAAGAAGGGTAACTCTCTATGTTCTTTTCCTAAAAAGTTATTGCCAACATTCTCTAAATACCGATAAAATTCTCGGCTCCTTTTAAAATTGACGAAATAGGTCTTTTTCGAATATTTGCTCGACTATTTAAATTCTTTCTCTCGTGTCTGTATTATGTGGAACAAAAATTGTTTGTAAGAATCTCCGATAAAGAATTCCGAAAAGGTTCCTTTGATCGAGAAATATAAACTGCTGTCAGTAAACGAAGTTGTCCGAGGAAGTGTAAACTTTTGATACGCAAACAATTTCAACCATGTTGGAGGGTTCACGAGACCTAAGCTCATGTTCGGCAGGTTAACTACCGACACAGAAATTCCTCGCGTGACATCCCTTTGGCCTTTGACAATACATTTATGAACTATACGTGTGTAACGTCATTTCTGCAATTCTATTACAAATAACTAAATTATTACAAATGACTAAATGAAATTGATCACAGAAAAAAAGTCTGCTGGTTTTACAGACTTCCAAAATTCAAAAACCATTCAAAATTAATTAGTTTCTGAATATAATAAGCAAGGCGGTGAATTGGAAGTTGATCGAGGGTTATCGATATTCTCCTTCCTGGTCATCGACACCAGAAGCTGACATTTATGCGAAGAACTAGAATTTAAATAGCATCGATAGTACAAAGTCAGCAATTGACTAGCCAGATATAGAGTTCAGCAATCAGTCTCCATTAATTAGTCAAGGCTCGACCGGAAGTTTGCTGCTTGATTACTGGTGGTAACTGAGGCTTGAACTCGAAATGAGGACTGGAGTGGAAATGGAAATCTGCAGGTAGCCATATTTATTATCGACATCGTCTTTATCTGCCAACCGTGTTCAGGTCAGTTTGTAATTTAGTACAAACACTGATCCGAAATACTGATTCCAATAATTTAACCGATCCCTTTTGACACGAAACGTGCAGATTGGAATAGATATATTTTATCGATAATGCGAGCACTAAAATTCAAACTGTCGTGCTGGCACGTTGTGAATGAAAGGAGATTAATCAATGGATTCTTGATCGACGACTATATTTTGCAGATTACAATAATCAAGTTTAACGATTTACGTGCTGCAAGGCAGAAAACAAATTTTCAAGCTGGAATTGAACAAATCTGAGATTTTGCAGGAAATATTAGAAACACAGCGAAGTAATTTGAATAACAAATGAATGTAATACGAGGATCTAGAATAAGGAATAGGAGAACGGAATTACGGATTACAAATAAAGCTATTCATAACAATGCACCGAATACGACAACGATTCCTGCATGTTTTTGAATGTGCGAGTAAACGTGTCTCCCATTTACACGTGCGAGTCAAGGTACACGTTTGATTCTCATAGGATATTACATAGAGCACTGTACATGCATTCCGAAGTAAAGATGCCTCTATATATATGTCGACATAGTAGAAGCTCTGCTAACTACGAGTAAGAATTGCCAGGAATAATTAAATATCACCCAGAGTACAATACAGAATGATATTACGTGTAGAAAATTTTGTACAGGACTTGAAAATCTCGAAAGCGTTAATTCTCTTCGACAATTGAATCGACCCTTGTCTTCCTGAATTCAATGCAAGACACTTGAGGTTTTTGGGTTTCTATTCATCAATGAACTACAAACGTTACTCAACATCCTGAATATATTTAATTTATTGTCACTGAGAAACTGAAATAGGATTCTAAGCGGAATTGTTTGCAGTTTATTTACACAAAGAGGATTAAAACGATTCAAGTACTTTCAGCTGAACTTGTACTGTGTTCATGATAAATTGTCATATCGAGATAACTTGTAATGTGGATTCCAAATTCAAGTTCATCAACCCTGTATATTTCCAACTAAATAAGATGACTTGGAGGTTTATTAGATTTTAACATTATTTAATCAAGGGTAGAAAGTGTCATTAAATTTTCGTAGATTTTAGTTCGACGCTCCGGTCTTTAACGCTTACATAGAGGTTGAATTACGAATGGCTAAGTACACGGGAGACCACATCTGGCTCAAAGAGAACTTAATGCCTAGGAAATATGGATGGGAAATATGTTCCTACCCTATACCAACATCGCTCATTCGACATTTCACATTGGAATGTGTTATGCACTGCACACAAACTACAAACGATGGCTCTTCCGGATTAACGATAAGCTGTACCTTATTATATCATAAGCTTGCATTATGTATTTTGCAATTCAGAAATTCTGAGTACGAATATACATTATAATTATCTGAAATCTCTAATATCTCTATACATGAGATAGTTGGGCATTCGGAATGAACTACAGTTTCTATGGATTCCAATTTTCCAGATGAAAGTGTCTATTAATTTTTCACTATACACCTTATTTTATTGTTTATTCCCATTTCCTCTCCTGACATTCGCACCCATCATCTAAAGATATTTGCTCGATTCTCTTCAACAGAGCGAAAAAGTTTCCTGCTGCTTACGATGGGTTTCACACTGTTTTAAAATTCAGTCGATAGACGACGAATCAACAACACTTAGAGAAATGTTGAAGAAATTTTTAAAAGAAAAAGAGAAAGTGGATGTAAGTGCACTCCCTTTGAAGCTAATTAAAAATTGTCAAGACCAGGGTGGCTAGATTTCAGGGAAGTCAGGGAAATGCGAGCAGTTGTCAGGGATAATAGAAATAGACATTTGTGCTGTGTTATTTAAGAAATTTTAGAAACTTTCCAAAAGAATTTCGAAAGATTATAAAGAATTTCCAGGCATTTTTTGAAATTCTTTGGGGTTCTAGTAATTGCAAGAGATTTTTAACAATTTAAAAATATTTTAGAAGATTTTAAGAGATTTCTAAGATTCAAACAGATTAGAAGCGATTTGTATAATATTTAAAAGATTTAGTGGAATTTTAAAGGAGTTCATGAAATTTTAAGAGATTTTTAAGAAAGTTTAGAAAATTCTTAGAAAGTCAGAGAAAAGTCAGGGAAATGAAAAAATTGAATCTTGTGGCCATCCTGTAAGACTGACCATAATTAAAAAAGTTGGCTAAAACAATATAAAGAGTTTGTGATCACCTTATGTAATTTATTATGATTGAATTAAACATTTTAGTGATTAAGGAGGAATTTAATGAGCTAATTGAGAATAGATGCTGCAGGTGTCCGGATGGAAGATGAAAATGAATCCGCAATTTAAGATGATATCCGTCTGCTGGTGAACATCAATCGTCGACAAAATGTTCTGGAGCTTGGTTGGTCTGAAAATTCTAATTTCCGGGGGCGTTTGATAAGACGATCGGAGTGTTGGGAATGGCGATCGTCCCTAAGCTTCTCTGGTATTACGACACCGAGAACAAAAGTTGACGACGAACAGAAATGCAAGGAGAATGCGATGTCATCGGCGACAACGGAAGGGAGGATCCCGAACGAAAAGCCGACCGTTGCGTCGCGTCGGTAGTCAAAGCAAGATCTGGGAAATGAGGTTCTTGATCGAACAAAAAGCTTCTCGTCGACATGGGACTAAAGTTGAGTTACTAGGTCAGCGGTATACCCCCAATTAATCCAGCATCATGGTATCTCGGATCGAATGAATTTATTCAGTTTTACTATCCTGATCCATCATTCTTTCAAGTATTAACAATTCAAAATTGATTCAAAGCTTCACCTATCGTGTAACTACCAAAACCACGCTTTTTGCTATCATAAAAGAGAGATTACGATTATAATGAATAAAAAGCCACATTTAGTTGATTCTAATGCCCCATTTCAATGGCAGAATAGAAATGTTGTTATGGGGTTTTAGCCCATCGAGCTACCGCTAATAGTCGACTTATTTATGATGCAAGTTTAGTCTGTTTTGCTAGGCTTTCGGTCGACGCTCTTGTTTGTATTAGAATTGTACTGGTAAATTGTCTCCAGCTAAATTATATCGCTCTATCCTGCCACAAATTCTCTTTGCTCACAGCTTAGCGAATACAAGATTATGGAAAGTGTAGAGCGAGATTGATTTTGCAACTACAAAAAATGTGAATGAAAACACAAAGTGAACAGCGTATAGAAAAACTTTGTCTTTGCAAAGTAAAGTGAATTATTGGTCTTATTATCGAAAAGGTTTCCAAAAGGGAATATTTTAAACCCTATCGAAAATTAAAATATATTTAAGATTAAAGGAATTAATTTCAACAACAGACAGGTTTACAGCACTATTAAATAAAAACTGGGTTATAAGACTGAAGTAGAGAATAAATAAAGCGAGGTAAAAATGAAGAACACTAAGGTGCAACTTTTATAAATATAAAACAAAGTGCTACGACCAAAATTACTAAATGTGCCACAGTAGAAATAAAAACGAGGACAAAGAGAATATAAAACTCGGAACAGTTACTGAGTTTAATATTCTGTGAAGTATTATTAAAAAAAACACTTTGAATGGAGAGTATGGAAAATTATGTGTGGTTGAAAATATTTTAGTAACACGAGAACCGTAATTAAAACCTGCAAATGTTTGTATAAGGAGTTCTTTAATAATCTTCTACATAAAAATTGAAGAAAATTGGTCTGAATTAAAAAAAAAACTACTTTGTAAGCATCAGTTTTTACTGTACAAATAAAAAAATTAATAGGATTCAGTAAAGTCGCAGAAATATGTCAGGTTTCTCAAGGAATTCCAGACTTTCATTGAGCTTACAATAACGTCAATATATCCGGATATACAAGGCTGTTTCTTTGCGATAGGAAGCACCGTTCAACAAAGGTCTTAACCGACAAAAGGAAAGGAAGCTGTACAACTCAACGAAATATAAATCCAAATCCCAACTACTATCCTTGCTGCTCTACTTTTTACCGAGCTTCAAAGCTCTTCATATACATCTGGTTGCAGAAACGAAAGACATAACATTTTAATGCTTTTCTCACCTTGCGATTCATCGCATAACCGAGACATTTGCGTGTCACTTTATGACCAATCTTACCAACTTTAGTAAAACCTTGTGAAATGATTGAATCATAGTGACATTCTATACGATCAAGTAATTTAGTTTTTGTATTGATTCTCAAAATAAGATCTCAGATTTATTTCGCTTCCCAAGCAGATAAAGCACAGATATTTAACCCTCTCACAAGATTGAAGTGTAATTCATTGAAGATAAATCAATATTTAAAATTAAATCAGAAACCGGACTAGAAAATTGATTAGCAGATTGTCAGAAGTAAATATATTTGTGTATATTTCATTGTAATTATTATACCATCTTTATTTTTAGAAATCGACTGGAGAGCAATACAGAACACTGGAATGCACTTTTATTGTCCCTGCGCGAGCTTATCGAGTGGGTAATAAGGAAAGATACAGAACTCACTGGATTAGGACCTGTTTGTGGAGACATAGCTGCTCTACAGAAACAACAGGTATTGTTTATTATGATACGCTTTTACTTTGGATTATTATTATCAATAATGTAAGGAGCTATAAAATATTAATTTACTTAATAAAAATTGTATTTCAATTAATTTAGGTGAAGGAATTTAACTCCTCGAAAATTTCTAGACCTGGTAATGAATTTATGTTCGGTCTGACAATTCTAAAGTGATAACATGAAGGCTTAGGTATCAAATGCATCTTATCTTCACCGTACACTGAGGGTTATCGAACACCAACTGGTGCGTCCTAGTAACATGGGCTTGCTAATCAGGATTAAACTGCACTTTAGCCTTTGTGCATCGCGACATGTCGATATTTAGATTGGTAAAGTTTCACGTGTTAAGGCAGTATTTGCGTAATCAAATAACTTCACGATTAATCTCAAGATATTAAATGTATTATTTTATAGATACTTTGAATATTTCTAAAACCAAAAGTTTTGTAATTAGATAATATCCAATGAATTCGGTGCACCTAAATTCTCTGGTATATTTTCCAGTTTTAGTCAACTCGCTAATTTCCCATTGAGAATTTGTTTCGTCCTCTGCAAAGTGAAATTTAAATCACGCATGTATAGCGTATTTCAATTAGCGTTTTAATTAAAATATGGATTTATTGATTATCTCCATAATGCTATATAAAATCAGTACCAGAATGTGCAGAAAATGGTTGAAAAAAAATACCGGAAAAAGGGATTTATATTCCATTTGCGTAATCTATTTACCACCTCACTAATGATTGAAATTAAAGTACAATAGAGAAAATAAAACTCAACAATTATCTTCATTATTCATTATACTCATTATTAACTTAGTGAAGAAACTGTTTGTGATCTCCAAACTGGAATTACTGAATATTGTTCATTTCCGCAGAAATTTCACTTTGCAAAGTAAATACTTCTGGAAAATTATTAATTGTTGAGTCTAATGACTTGTAATAAATTAATCGTAAACTACTGATCTGTTAATTAAATATGCTTACATTCGATGGTATTTGCATGTGACTGAGAGTGCGGCTAGGTATAATTTAATGAATTTTGCGCGAAGCTGGGACGAGAAATAAGGGAAAGAGCTTTATCGCTGCAGTATTACAGCCCGAACGCGTTAAACGATCTAATATAAAGTGTAATGACATCGTAACGGGAAGAAAGATACGAAGAATTTCTGAAACGATATAGCTGCTGCTATTACACCTTTGCGAGGAAAGCACCCAAGTTACGTTACGTTTTCTGGCAGATCCGCGAGACAGTGAGTGCTCGTTCTACTCTAGCACATAAATTTTCTGGATTCATTTCGTTCGCCACAGGTGCAAACGCGAACGAAGAGTCAATCAAAAATACCCCCCTTTCTCTATATTAACGAAATTGTTCTAACATATCGCTGTCGGTCATAAACGAAACTCTTTTAAATTCTTATAAGACAATAGAATGAAATCTTTTCTTTTAAAAAATCTATAAATGTCATTACTTCGAATCCAAGGAATTTTGAAAATTAACATCTCTAAAAACATTTAATTAGCATTTTCACCTAGTTGTCTAGAACTCTCGTTTTTAAATTACAGTAATAACTAAAAATTAACTCGTTGAAAGCTAACCGCGAGACAAGAGCCATGAAATGTCATATAAGTGAGTTTTATCCACTCGACCTTTTGCAGCTTGCTACTTTTCTCAGGGTAAAACCATGTTTAAATCTAATTACACATGCATACCTCGTTTCACAATAATTTTTAATGTCCTCTCGCTGCTTCCAAGAAGGATGTCTTTAGAGATTTCCCGAAGTATTTGCTTTCAAAGATACTGCAAATATTAAATGTTGAGGGAAAAAATAATAAATTTTAAATATTAACAAAATTTTTCATTAATGTGGGATTAATACTTTTTAATACTTTAATTAATTTTTCTCTTAATTAATGTTGCAGGACGACCATCGGGGATTTAGACGTCAACTTGAAGACAAGCGACCTGTCGTGGAGAACAATTTACTTAGTGGTCGTCAATACATTGCCAATGAACCACCCTTATCCGACACGTCCGATTCTGAAGGTGAGCATAATTGTTTTCACAAATCGTAAGGAATTTAGTAAGCTGCGGTTTCATTTAATCAGAATTAGGATATTAGATAATTTTTTTAATTTGCCATTTAAAAGATTCAAATGTACAAAATTCGTTTAAGTTTCATATTCATCGAAATTAATACTTTTACTACAATTAGTTTAGATTTGTCTTATTTCACTTGATCACTCAACAAAATGTCACTTGCAAAGCACAGAGATGCACTGGAGTCCTAATTCAATTATAGATTGGCGGAACTTGTAGAAGCTAGATGAGACGTCCCAATGGACTAAAATAACTTCAAGACAGCAGCACTTCCTAGACACTCTAGGGAAAAGTCTATGTATTAGTAGAGTTAGTCCCATGACACTTAACTCCGTCCTGGAATTACTTTAGTTCCATTTACTGCTATATATACCAAAAATTTCATATCGTCATCCTTCAATTCGCATAAGTTACTAAAAAATATTCGAATACATTCTAATTTTATTTATTACTAGCAGAAATTTATCCGGTGTTGCCCAGAGTTTTAAGACTTTAAGGAATTTCAAAATATTTAAAACAATTTTAAGTAATGTTTACAAGATTTTAAGAAAGTATATTGTAAAAAAATCCTCAACGAAAAGGTTGAAAAATTGTATGTAGCCTCCAATAAATCTTGATCATTTCAGCCCCTGCGTGCAGACAACCTGGTTGCCTTGTCTGCAACATGGTAGTTTCTCTGAAGGCGCATCGACGTCGATTTGTGTCATCCTAGATTGGATTTTCTTTTCTTTTCATTTATCGTTTTCCCATGACTTTATTTACGCCTGGAATTTATCAAACGGAACTCAAATTTTGTCAAATATATACATTTTAATACGTTGTCTAAAATGCGAATAATATTTCATTTTTAAAGATTTATTCATTTTATTTTTTGGAATGCAAAATTGAGTTCCTATCGTTTCGCTGAATCATATTTGATTGATATTATTTTCGTCGCTGCGAAAATTGATTTTCTATTCCCAAACGGAAGTCGTGTCATCGAATGTCAAACTGCTTGGGCAATACGCATTTGTTCAAAATCCTCGGTTGAAGAGAAACTCTTGCGGCACGTGCTTGGCAAGCTGAGCAGAAACTGTTGAATAGACTGCTTACTGATGAAGAGCACGCTCATTTAATTCAATTCAAATCCGCAAATAATTCAAATTTCTTTGACAAACAGTTTTTCCTTTAAGCTCAAAAAACTACAATAGAAGGATTTTTCTAATCTTGTTACCCTTTTGCTAATGAAAACGAGATGCCGTATATTTTGTGGTGAATAAAGTCAACGTTTACCGTAAAATTTGAGCAATCTTTTCATGGAGTAAATCCTGCTTTCTGTAAACTTAGTAGAAAGTTAGAAAGAATATAGTTTTATACGAAACGAGAGACTTAGAGAAAAGTTTATAAATTCTAGAGGGTTTGCAAAACTTATGCCTTTGACCCATATCCAACTTTTCAACTTCCTCAAAGTTATCTTATTTAAATCCTCTGTTTGAAATTTAAATTAATTTATTCTTATTGTATCTTATGTCTTATCTTATAACTGTAATAAGAAAGAATCGAAAGTAAACTGACAGTAAATTAAATGGGTGAATTTAATCGTTCGATTTGATATTGTAAATGAATATTTGCAAACTGCAATACTAATAATTATGATATGCAGAAACAGTAGCATTCTAGCTGTACAATTGGTTACGGGCCTGGGAATTAATTGTCCTATGAATCAAGCATCGTATCATACCTGACAGTTTTTACGTGCGTGTTTAGCATTGATAACGCCTACAACTGTTGTGGCCCTGTTCCTATCTGCTTCATGTTATGTTGATTTATGTTTATGGTGTAACGTAGCCTTAAAGCTTTAATAGGTTTCAATATGCATCCAAAGTTTAAACCTAAAACTCACAAGCTCACTTTTGTATCAATTATATTTTTGAAAAATTCAATTTGCGTCAAATGATTCACTTTAATTAATTTTTTAATCTATTTTTAAAATTTTCTGGTTTGAAAATGTAAAAGCTTTAGAAAGATTTGAATAGGATTCAGAGAATTCAAAATTTTCAAGGGATTTTAACAGATTAAAAATTTTTCTAAGAATTATAGGAATTAAAAAATTAAAAAGGATTAAAAAATTATACTGGCTCCAAATATCCAAACTGTACATTCCCTTTAAACGGTCGATCCTGAAAGCTTTTGTATTAACGATAATGGTTTTTTTTCTCATTTCAGCCGGTCGAGACCTGGATGGCGATTCGAGGGGTTACAGAAGTGCAGAGGAACAGGCCCGCGAATTAACGCGCAGTATTCGCAGAGAAGTGAATAAATTGTCAGAGCAGTGGAACGCATTAATCGAACGTAGCGATACATGGAAGCGAAAACTCGATGACACCACCAATGTAAGTACAATTTTTTAAATCGTATGTTCACTCACTATACAATCATTTCTGACGGAAGTAATCCTTCTTTTAAATTTAAATTCCTATTCAAGTATTGGAAATATTCGACCAGAAAGGTTTCAACTTCGTCAGAAATATTTTCTCTACAGGATATCTTATGCGCCTGTTCGATTTATATATTCCGAAATCCATTACTAGTCAATACGATGCAGACTCCCTTGAGTGCTTTTCAATGGATGAAATCGCTCGATTTCATCTGTGATCAAAAACCTTTTCTATCGTTTGACAAGGAAAATGACAATACTCAATTTCAAATACATACGAGCACTACATGTGAAATGGGGAATTTAAAAAGTGAAGAAGGTGGAGAGAGACACTTTTTAAATCTTAAGAAAACATTTCATTGAATTGTCAACTTAGGGGAAGGTTTTTTCGTTTTGATACAATTAATTTTTTTTTAGTTTAGTTCTAATATTAAAAATATAAAAGCTTTTTTAAAATAATGAGGATTTTTAGAATATTCTTTAGAAGATTCTTTATAAGAATTCTAAAAAAAAATTCCCTGGTATTATACCGTAATTTGCTTTCCTAAGGTCTTATTGTTGTTAATACAATCTCCGCTATCGCACAAACGTTCTATTTCTTCAAACAGCTTTTGTGCCCCGAAGTGAACTCGTATATATTGAGGCGTGCGGGTGAGCACATCTGAAAAGAGGAATTGGGAATAGTGGTTAGGGTGCAAGTGCGTTTTTATCCGATATGACTACACATAAGCCAGAATACTCAAATACTCAATCCAATAACCCTGTTTTCTTAGAAATTGGTATGATTTCAGAAATTGACCCTAAAACTGACACTTACAGAAATCTGTGCTATATCTCAAACCTTTCTTTTATCTTTAATCTTTTTATAAAAGGATAATATCCATAACTGGATAATATCCGTAATTTCGTTCAGTTCTAAATTTTATATGCAAAAGTAATATTTCTTAATATTGTAATGCTCTCTATTTTTAATTGCAAAGCCCTTAAATTTCCAAAAGGTAAATTAATTTGAAATATTCTTGACCTCATTTTCCATAATATTCTATCATACTTCTAAGTGCAACCTCGGCACAGAAAATTTACCCAGAGGATATTTTACATAAAATAAACTATTTTTTAAAGCAAACTTATCAGTAACAAAGTTACCAGTCCCGTTATAAAGCTAGAACATGCAAAGGGATTTCCCCTCTGAAAATACTATTTTCTACTCGATGTTACAATCACGTAAACCTCATTTGGCGTTTATATCGTTATCTCCAGAGCCTTTACCCGTTCTACTTTGCCCGTGTTGTAACTACCCAGAATCGTTTTAAACCTTTTTAAATCGTTTTAAACCACTCGATAATAAAACTCGATTGCAGCCAAGTGGGAACTTTTATAAATCTATTCTATCATAAAAAAAAGTTTGAGATTATACTTAAAATAGATTATCGCACTGAAGCTCTCTCTTCGCCTATTGATTGGATTTGTATTCACCACCTGTATTTTAGAATCGAGATCAGAGCTACTAACTGATTTTAATGAATTTAAAAATAATTTCAGAGAAATTCAGAAGAGTATCCAGATTTTCAAGTCATCTTCACTGAGGGGAAAAGTAAATTGAGGATGAAAAGTCGCACGTGGAACATTTTGCTCGCTAACTTTAGGACATTGCAGTAGGGGTTAATGTAACTACGTGGCTGGAATGCAACGCATATGTTCACCTATGCATTATGTTCGCAAGCATAAGCGAGTTTACGATTGCATCTTGGTCACCCCGTGGGGCGCAGGGTGCTGCCTTGGGTTCCGTATATGCGAATTACTCCTCTGCATACCAATCTGCCAGAATATATACCACTCATTGAGAGTGCAGACTCCACACATACATTTCAATTCGTATATGTCTCTCCATTCATGAGAGAGTCTAGCCTCAGGGTATAAGTGGCCCATCTTGATCGTCAAGACATTCTCCCTCCTCTTCATATTACCATTTCTGGTGTCAGTAAACAGCACTTCAGATTTATGAATATTTTATAACTTGATTCTTGATTCTTTTTTGAGAACCCTTTTTATAAAACTACCCCTAGTAGAGATTTCTATCGTGCTTTCAAACGTTCAGAGCAAAACTATAGAGGTGTCTCTAATTTTAAATCCTAAAACTTTTTACAAATTTTGTAGCTTTATTTGTAGAATAATGGAAATCTTGATCGAGACTTTGCTACCTGTGTAGATATTTTTAATATTCAGAACAGAGTGCATTTTCGTAGAGCACGAAAATCTGCATTTTCTTCATCTCTGTCTGCTGTCTCGGGCAGGAAATATTGTAATCATTTTATTTCTGAGCTTCCAACTTAAGACGCTTTAAAAATGTACAGTGTCGCGTTTCCTAAAAGGGTGAGACCATTAGTCAGCATTTTCATCTCTACTGAAATAATTACAGGAATAATTAATATTTACAATTCGCATAAGTGCGAGCGTTAAATTCAATTCCTCTCTAGTGATGAATAGTCGGAGGTCCCTTCGTGAGTCTTGTACTTTTTTTTGCGTCGAGTCCACGAGTTTTTATCTTAATTAAACTGAAAATTATATTTTCACCGAGACCATCTGCTCTATTGTCGGCTCGATACCTTTCTTCTCACTTGTCAGTTATATTTCTATTAAATTTTGGATGACGTGTCATTCATTATCCGGATGCTTCTACATCTCTTTTCCATTACTACTAATTCAATAATAGACGCACTGAATAATTCAAGTTGACAATCTTCTCTATAAATCCGTATTTTTCAGTTTTTATCGTTTTTTAAAAATGTCAAAAAATTGGAAACCATGAAAATGCATTTTTGATCGATATTTTATTTTTTATCGGTATGAATGAAATTTTACTCAATGTGAGAGAATACCTATAATTAACTGACAAAATATTTTGATTGATATAAATTTTTTACTTCATTTTAATGAGCTTTTGTGCTATGCAGAATGGAAACTTGAGACGTTGCTCATTAAGTAAATTAGAACGAAGATCAAAGAAGTTACAATAAAGATATAATTAATTGTGAAAATGCTATTTAACTTTTGAAATTCTTTTTCCTTATTAATTTTAAATTCTTTCATAAAAGAAGAGCGTATAAAATTACCTTATCGGAAATTATATCCTAAGGAATCTTTTAAAGACTTAATTAAATGACAAGTTTAATTTAGTTATTTTCAACTCTAGCAAAAAATGTATTACTCTTAAAATAATTTAATGAATATCTATCGTGTGTCGATTTTATTAGTTTCATCCTAAAGAGAATAATATATACAGTGCTTTGCCTTTACCTCCACTGTTGTTTTAGCTTAAATTCAATATTAAACAAGCCATTGATGATGGTAGGGTTTGTCTCTGAACCTACGTGGTTAGATATGCAGAACAGGGAGGTGGGTAACTAGGTCAATCAGAGTGTACCAGCATTTCACTACTTCCACCTAAAACTAACTGAACCGAATAAATGAATGAATATATTCACCTGGTACAAAGTTTAAGAATACTTCAAACTCAAGTTCAATTTTTAAATTTTTGTAATCCACAGACCAAACCTACACTTGAAGTTTATGCTTAGTCAAACCTTCTTTTCTTTTTCAATCCCTGGGCATTATTTAAAAAATTTTAATTATTTCCTACAGAATATAGTTCGAGGGCATATAAATAAATTTTAGTTTTGTTGAAAATTTTCGTTTGATTAAGAGCAGGTGCTAATTACCATATGAATAAATGTAACTTTCGTTCACCAACTTTAGGTTTGCAATCTTCTGTCTTCTATACATATTTATATAATATTAACAGAAAATTTACTCGGTTTTGCTCGGGATTTTAAGAAATTTCCAGTGACTTCAAGGAATTTCAAAGGATTTCCCTAATTTTTTTCAGAAAATAAAGACTTTCTAGCCAACCCAATAATTTTACTCTTATGGCATCGACATCATTAAGTAATAATGATGACTCCAGCAAACACGTTTGGAAATCTACCTGTAAATGGCAAAATTGAGCTTTGAAAGGTGATGTGCATACGGAAAAAATGCTAACTCTCTGTCCAATTATCGCGGGCAGACTTCCCACTTGTGCCCGAGGGAGAATTAATTTTCGTACCATGTAATAGCTAATCGATATTGATAGCGCCATACAAGCGTTGGTCCAACATTTCCTGTGACGTTAATGTGTCTGGCTGTAACATCATTATCAATCTAGATTCTGATGAGTGGGGTGCTTTATCAGTCAATTAGAGGTTACTCGCTAATTGGTTAATTATATTAACGAGTAAATGTGCATCTGAGAAATTAGGGAGTTTCGAGTTCACCAACATAAACCTTCAACTTATTGTATTAAGATCTATCTATCTTCATACCGCTTCAGACCAGTTTTTGTGAAATTTTTTTTATGAGTGTATATATTAGAATATCTATACATATAAAATTTCCGAGTGTTCCTTGTTCATCTCTTCGAGTCAGGGATTTACCTCACATGAAACCTTTTTTGACTAAAGGGTAAAAAATGGAATGTTAGAGCTCCTTTTTCTCAAGTTAAGAAGCGGAAATTACTCTCAAAAAGAGTAGTTCTTTCGAGGAAAGGCTCTGGAGTAAAAAGAGAGAACTGTAGGAAAATGAGAGAACTTGATGAAAATAAGAGAACTTGATAAAAAAAAAAAAGAGAACCTTATGTAAAAGGGGTCAGATGTTGCTGGAAAAGAGAGCAAGCAACAAATCTGCAGACATTCAGTGAAAAAAGCCTCTGAGAACTGAAATCGAGGGTTCTCTTCAACATTGACTCATTATAAGCACGTGTTGAAGTTATTTAGCAACTCATGATGAGAAAATTAAAGCTAATTTAAATTAAAATTTATGAGCGGAAACGGGCACTTACTGACTGTTCGCCGCTCCTGTTCCGTTCCGCCCCAAAGTTTAGCCGTGCGTTAAACTTGATTCCTTCCTACATCTAAATCAGAAATATACCTAGGCCTCTTCGTATTTTCGGTTCAACGCACCCTTGCCGCGATCGTACGTTTTATAAAAAAAAAAAACAGAACATCCTCTTCACAATCTCTTGAAAATACTTTCGTTTACGCAAGCCAATGTTATAAAGCTTATCTGAATTGATATGACGATAAGGGGCATTCCAGAGGCTGCCCTCTAGCCTTCTCGTTTATGTGAAAAGCCATTTGCTTATCTTGACCTTGCTGTCGATCGTATAACAGATATTGCATAACTGTATAGCTGCAATAAAAGTTTCCAAGTCGCAAAGAGGATTTTCCGAATTTGTCTATAATTAAACTTCACTTGGAAAAAGTTAAAATTCTTTTTATCCTTCCTGAAGAGAGTTCAGGAAGGATAAGAGCCATCACAAGCAACCTCTGTCGGATATTTCCTATCTTACGAATCTACACGTCGTACCTGCAAAGAGCTCTAAAGTTCCCATTCGACATTGTCGCACAACTAAAAAGATCACATGGAAACGTGACACGGATCTAGTTCTTCGAATTATACCGATACCAGCAAGCAAAGCGAAGTACGTTCGACTTATCGGGATCATCGCGAGTCGAGTGCGTTTTCTAAGTTCGTGACCGACGATGCTTCGTCTGCACGACCTGGACGATTTATTTATTCAAGGCGGTTAAAGGCGCTCGAAGATAAAAAGATACAAGATAAATATTCGACAGCGCCAGCGATACGACATCAAGAAAAAAAGGACTCTTTTTTTTACCTAAATAATCCATGAGAACCGGAAGATTAGAAATTCTTAAGGAAGAACATTTTCTATACTGATGGTACCTAGTCTTTATTCCGCTTGAAAGCACTAGATGTGGTTCATCTTGTACGTTAGGAATTTTAAATAAAATTTTCATTCCAACAACGATCCATGGAAAAATATTTTTAACATGAAGAATTCATCAGGGGATCGCTAGAATGTTGAGAAGAAAAAGTGTTGCTCGAATAAACTTTGCAAGTTATGCATTCGTGGAGGTTCAAGGTCAAAAACTATTCAATTTTAACGGAATCAGCAGAAACGATGAAACGAAATCCAACGAGTGAAGTCGCTGTCTTGGAATGCAATGCAATGCCTTGTTCTGTGATCTCATGAGACACGAGGAAGCGAAAACTCCAAAAGCAACCACTCTTCCATGATGATGTTGTCTCTTGTCCAATTTTTATGACCTACATATAAAAGAAACTGTAAATTTAGCTCTCTGTCATCTTAAAATAGAATGATTGTATAAAAGACAATCCAAAAGACACTTCTTGTGTTTTTAAATTACTTAATACAAATTCAATCAATAGGATGGGATAGAATTAAAAACATAATCGTCAAAGCGCATTTTAAATCATTCTTTAATCGAATGATTAAAGAATGATTTAATTTAATTAGTTAAGCTTAATTTAATTAGTTAAGCTTAATTTAGTTAAGCTAACGAGTATAACTAATTGGTATAGATTTAAAATATTTCACAGGGGGAGAAAATGCTTCGTATTCATAAACGAAATTTGAAAGCTTTTCGATTCTCTTTGTATCTTTTTAATTGAGTATATATATATTTTTATATTAAATTGTTCGAATCAAGATAGACATTAAACAAATACATTTTTTTATACTTTTAGTTTAAAAATATAATGAAAGGACAAAATAACAATTTCATTTTAACAAGATAATTAATTTGACGGATATATTCATTAAAAAATTGGTACTAGGCTCAGTACTATTTACTAAATAGTTACTACTTAGTAAATAGTAGCGCCAACAGCCAATAAAAAAGCAAGGACATATATTACAAGCCAGTTGTCGTAACTACCTATCTTTTCAGTAGGTACTTGACTCACAAATTGATTATTTGCAATGTGAACTTAAATTTAAAAGTAAATTCTGAAAGAGCTTGGTTAATTCTCGAAAAAGAATAAATCTCTTGAAACAATATATAGTAATCTGGGTGTCTAGTGATCAGATAATTTGAAATTCTCGGGATTTTCCCTGTCAAATTTTTTTCCTGCAAGTCTCTAATTTCTGAAAATTTGTAAGAATAATCTAATTAGGAGATATAAGATATTATAATGTAATATAATTATGTACTAACAGAATACTAATATAATATTTTATTTCTTTAAAATAAGAAATCTCTTGAATCCATGAAGTGAAGAATTCGTAAAAATCTCTAAAAATTCCTAAAAACCACTTGAAATGCCTTAACATTTAAAATCCCTTAAAATTTCTGTAAATCTTTGAAATCTCATAAAATTCCATAAAATTGCATAAAATCTTTAAAAATTACACAAAATTTTGTTTAACTCATAAAAATTTATGGAATTATTTTTTAAATTCTTGGAAATTCCACAATATTTAAAATTCCTTGAAATTCCCAGAAACCTCTAGAAATTTCTCTCTAAAAAATGTAGTATAACGAAATATCTCAAAAATCTCGCAAACATTTTTGTTGAAAACTTGATTGACTTTTGAATGATTTGAAGTTGTAAAAAGTAAAACAAAATAATCGAGCGCATAGCGCGCGTATTGGTTTGCTAGTCTTTTTAAATTTGATAAAATAGAAATGCAATAAAAAGAAGGTAAAGTAGAGAAAAGTCGATTTTTCAATAAAATACCAAAAATTCCCGGTCAAATAAAATTCTCGGGTTTTTCCCGGTTTCCCGATCCGCTGGACATCCTGGTAACGGTCTTCCCCTTGAAGAATGTGAAATGCAGATTAATAAACAAATTGATTGTACCAGGTCATCCTTGCAAATTTTAATTGTATAACGTGGATAATGCAGAGATTACTTGGAACATTAATTCATCTACCAAATTTATTTGAGCATCTTCTAAGAATAACAATGCATTTAAGAATAATTTGCAGCAGCTGCTGTGCAGGGTCATCATTCTGATAAGAATAAGAAAGACATAAAAAAAGTCAAGTCAACGCGTTTCACTTCAGGCAAAGTGTCAGTTCGGGTGAACTGCACTTATCTTGATATCGTTTTGCCCCATAAAATAATCGATTTCCTTCGAAGCCAGTTTCAATTGAATAACTCGACCCACAGAAGAAGGCGTTAACCTTTTTATGGTCAAGTGAACACATCAAGACTTTATATATTCAGTTAACTTGTGTGACTATCAATTATTCAATTTTGATCTATAGAGGATGTCACTTGACTGATAACTTCACAATTGAATTATAAACCCGTACATTAAATCTAATGGCATGAGACTGTTTATCATCAAACCTGTATTATTTTCATAGTCTCATTAGCACTCCAGGAGAAAATACTTTTTAAACTACTTTCGCGTTAAATAAAAAGTAGTAGAAGGATAATAAAAGGAAGTTTATGGTCTTGTCCAAGTTGAGTACTTTTCAAAGTATAAGTCACCTTATAACAACTCAAAGTTACATGCGTACACCAAACTTAAATCTCGTAATACTTTTGTGAGGCTGTAAAGTCAATGTTTAATCCCCAAGGTTTTTTATAAGAAGCTTATTACAGGAAATTTGCGATAAAATTAATTACAAGCTTAAATCTTAAATATCTTTAAGTCTCAAGGACTGCAACGTTTTAAAATTGGGATTTGGAGGGACCTTCTTTAGTTTTCCCTATTTCGAGAGAAGTAGACGTTTTTTGAGACATCAGTAATCATAAGTAAATAATTTAAACTTTGACCTAACAGCCAACATGACTGAAATGTTTTTTACACTCTGCCCTCTTCTGATTATTAATAGTGCTTCGCAAGCAGAGAATCGGTCTATGTAATTATCCGAGAATTAATTGAGGGTCAATTAATCAGTCTGGCTGCGTGTGCAAATGCAATAATTTGTAAATCGCGAAGATATAGTATATTATACCGAAGCTTCAGCAGCTCAGCTCGTTATCCAAAGAGATGATAATGTAATAATTCTAGGGCCAGGCGCTACGATCAAATCACAGATCCTAGTCCTAGTCCCCTCCGGTAATCGAGTTCTCTTTGCTACCGGCCCTTTTTCTACCCACGCCGAACTCTCGAATAAAACCGAGTTTAGCCGAGATCGGCCGAGGATTCGGGACAGAAACCGACATGGGAGATTACAATTTACACGAGGAACGAGAGGTCCAAAGCCGAGCTTCGCTCCGACCGAGCGAGAGCTATGGGTTTACTGTCAAACCTTCCTTTCTTTACTTGTCTCTTCTTTTTTTTTTTCCTTTTTTTTTCACCCCCTGGATTTCCTTGTCGCGCCCGAAGTACACCTGCGTGGTCTTTTAACTGAAGTCTCATTTTGACTTGGAAACGTAAAAGTGAATTCGTGAGTGGAAAAGAGTGTCTAGAACTGAAGAGTGACATGAAAAGTGTTACCAAAATAACAGAAGGAGGTAATGGATCTGGAAGAAAATTAAAGGAGTAAAAAAGGGCGATTTTAAGTTTAAACGCTTCCACCCACGCGATAGTGACTCTGGTCTCAAGAACATGTGTTGATGATTTGAATTTTAAATGTCGCGCGCTTTAGGAAATGGAACATGACTGACAATGAAAAAATGATTTAAAATCTACGCTTCTTCGGTTTTTTTTATTAATTATTTTCTGATTAGATTAATTATTATATGGAGGGCACAAAAGTATTGGAAAATAGTGTAAACATTAAAAAACGTAGATCATGATAATATAGCACTACTTGATCTGTTTGTTGATAAATGACTTAAGAGTCGTAAAGTTTGATCAATGATAACATTTGTGTCTAAGATATTGTTTATCAATTTAACAAGGATTGCCTGATTGTCATCAGACTAAAAATAACTTGACCTTTTTTCTGCGAAGATTATATGTATAACGTGTGTATAAGATATGATAAGAGTAAGATCACTTTGAATTGAGATTCGAGACGATAATCGGAAAGGGACGTTAACTCATTAAATGCAATCATTGTAGGATGCCAAATGGCTCGAATTACCAGCGGTAATGTTTGTTTCCTGAAGTACCTGTGAGAATCATAAACCACAGATACGAAGGATCGGTTAACTTCTAACTCGACTGTAACACGCAAGGAATGAGCGATCCACTAACTTTACGAAGGTGGAAGTTTAATCTCTATGAGTCAATGGACGCGTGACTTTCATTTCGTCCTGTTCACAGAAATTTAAAGCAGGCCAACCGAATCGGTAACCTAACGGGCATTCCAAATTACAATCGAGTTATAAAATTAGAATCTTTAAAATCTCTTTAAATTCCGTGAAATCTCTTTAAATTCCATGACGAACTTGAAAATTCGTCAAAAGCCATTAAAATCTCATAGAATAACTGACAATTCTTCACAATCGTTCGAAATCCTTGGAAATCTTCTAAAATCCTGTAAAATCGGCTAAATAAACTATAAAAGTTGGACGAAAATAACATAGTTACTTGTGATAGGTGAGTTACTATTTTTCTTAGTAGAAAGTGGAGAAATTACTAACTTAGCCAAATATAAGGTTACTAATTCAATTAATCAAATTTTTACTGATTCAGATTAAGAGAATTCAGAGTATTGATTACAGAATCTACAGATTGAAAGTTTCTCTCATTACATGGGATATACATCGCTATGTACTTTATAAAGCTCTTGTCAGAAAAATAAAGTTATCTATTTCTCACGGAACGTCTGAACAAATTTGAAGCGGACGCGACAAATTAATTACTCTGGCTATCCGCTTCAATTAATCCATAGAACTTGAAGGATGTACTCGTAGCATAGTGGGCGAATCTAACAAAAAGGTTTAACAAACGAGTCATTTATTCGAGGACTTCCCTTTAATGTGATACATTTTGCACACCCTGTTACTAATCAAAGAAGGCTCTGTTACTTTTTCCTCCATTTGACTTCATTAAGTCAATGCAATCTGTTTGGTCAGTGGGACGAGTCAGTCAGTGATATCGAGTTTCAAACCACAGCACACTTCTTCTTCTGCACTTGTGGTCATTCTTTTCTTGAAAAGAAAAATAATGACTGAAATCAAGCATTTGTATTGATACAGCTGAATAAATTAATCATCTCTGTGTTAGTTCAGGCTTCTAGAGTCACCTGATAAAATACTGTTCTAGAAATCAGAAAAGGCTTTCAAACTTTCGTTCCTTGGAAGTAATTTGCAAATTAGTTTCTTTATTCAGTGATAATTGATATTTCGTGATTGGCCTTTCGTTAATTATCAATAATCGTACATAATTTTGAAATAACAACGTCAAACACTGTATTCATGTTCGATGGGTCAACTAAAATATATATACAGATAGAATCGATTGCTTCGTGTTTAGCGAGGTGTTCATGGAACCGAGTGAACAAAACAATAGATAGATTAAGTGCTCGCTTATAATTGATGAGTTATCGCCGTAAAGTCGTTATGCTACAATTTGGTCATAATGTTGCATCGATCATAAACCACATTAAGTTTCTTTGCAATTAGTTGACAGTCAACTGACATACAATATTATATTAATTTTCCATCAAATCTTTTTCCTTTAGCTAAAACATAGACCAAGAAGCTAGTAAACAAACTGATTCAAAGGCCATCTGTAGAATGAACTACTCGAAATTGGAACTGTTCCAAAGGTCGTTTCGGTAAAAAATGTTTAGTGGTAGCCAATTGAAATTGAGAGCAATTGAGGTGACAAGGATCGGAAGCTAAAAATCCCTTTCCCGCGGAGAACAAGCAATTCAGATTTATCGGCGAAGGAATCTGCAGCCAAAGCTGCGGATAGACGAAGATCCCAGTTGACTGTTATCGGTGGGAATCCATTTGCCATTGACTTTTCAGCCAATTCCATTTGAATCTCTAACATCCCGCGAGGCAGTTATCCTGGATTTGCTGGGAATTTTGCATACCAGTGATGCAGCTTTCGCTGCACACGTCGAGATCAATACCTCTCACTTGCAATTGCTGCCAGGTCTCAAGCATTTTTTATGGTGATATAGGTGTGCGACGTTAATCAGATATGACGACAACGGCGCATCATCTGCCATGAATGGACTGTAACGTAATTAAGATTCCAGCGGGTGGGTGTCTCAACTCTGAGTCTCAGCTTGGCATTACACAGTCATGGCCTTTGTCTTCATCTCTTTCCTTCCTTGAATTTCTCTCTTACTTCTTCTTACTCTCTCTCTCTCTCTCTCTGTCTCTCTATTTCTCTATTTCCCTCTCAGTTTCTCATATATGCCTGGCAGGAATAAAAGACCAGAGTAATGCGCTTCCAGGGCACATATGTACTTTGTGTGAGTGTCTGGACCGAAATAAACCGCCAAGCACCATGAAAAAATCTCATCGTCTTGCTCATCCTCCCGCAGGAGCGTAACTGCAAATTTGGAGATGCTGAGATCAATATCGTTTATCATCTTCGTTTAAAATTCTTAAAAAACAACTACTGTCGACCCTTAGGTTTAAATTTCTGCTGAATATACTCTTTCAATCTGGATTAGATAAATCTTACTAATTATTAGTAGTTTATTGCCAACTCTAATAGTGTGAAGTCGTTTACTAGAAATTAGGGAAAATTTAGTAATTGTAGCAAGGAGGAATTAGTGACACTACTACTAAAGGAAATAGTAAATACCTACTAAAGAAATATTTTTAATCTATTAAGGGACAATTCCACCAACTGTGATTAAATTTTAAACCCTGATTAAATCCTTGATTTGCGTACGCAAAGTATTGATTAACTTTAACTTAATTAATTGATTAACTTTAATTTAATCAAGGATTAAAATTTAATCACAGTTGGTGGAATTGGCCCTTAATAAACTATAAATATATAATTGATCATATGATTTATAAAAACTTATTAATTACGAGTCTGTCATATTAATCAAGAAAAATATATTTAAGTCTTTTATTGCTGCTATGCAGAATTTTTGTAAATTTCAAAACTTCACGTATTTGATGTATGTTATAATTATCCGAATCGAATTCTCTCTCAGTGGTGAAATGCTTGGTAAGCAAATGAATTATTTGGTCGAGGTAACACCGCAAATGTTAACAAAGTGTCGTTTACTGCTTTCGCAATAACTTTGTTCTCGACTCTCGTTCGCAACTTTACCCCTGCCAGTCATGTCCTACTTTTTACTTTTCAATTCATGAGTTTTGACATGCTTTCAATCTCCATTCGAAATTTGACATTGAAAAATAATTCTCCATTTCGGCTTCTCAATTTTTATCGAAACCAACTTACTGCACTCAAAGAAAATGCAGTATTTTACAGGGTTATTGAAAAATGTTCTATTTACAATTGTATGACAACTTTTGAATTTGCGAACCTCGTATTTTAATACATATTATATCGGGTAGTAGACAGAATATCGAATACATTACTCAACTTAACACATAATGTCACTTGAGCCAAAATATAAATTCAAATAAAATACTAATAAATTATTCGCGACACTTAAGTATCGAATTTACTGATGTCAATTTCAAAATAGTTTAACGTTTCAAAATTCGTATATTGTATATATTATTAAATAGGTTTATATTATTAAAATATGATGCCTTTTTCTCTGCTTTGTCCCCTTTTTACGTACATCGATTTATTGAATAAGTTGAAACCCCTGATCTGCATAATCAGGGAGAGAAAGACGATGTATCGAGTTTCCGGTAATTAAAAGAGTTTAGCATCGCGTGACGAACGAGAGGCTTCCCAAGGCCATCGCTCTCCATACTTTTACAAAATTATAATAAGCGGTGAACCCATGAATTTCATCAATGAAATTTTAAATTATGGAGATTCACCACGCCCCGTCAGGTATCCTTATAATTTTTTGTATCCGTGTATATAATTTCGTTCGCAATGTACCTACTTCCTTATTTTATTTTTTTATTAATCGATTTCACGAGAACACGTTTCTCTTTTACACAAAACTTACATTCAATAACAATTTCAATGTTTGTACAGAGAGTTATTTGGACATTTGAGTCGTTTGTATCATTTTGATACAGGAAGTATTTTTAATTCATCATGCATCCTCCGAGTAGGAAGTGACTAAGATGCTTGTAGATTATAAAAAGGGTGCTTAAATTAAAGGAAAATTGTATTGGTTCGCTTGTATCCAAATGTGATATTTTATCCACATGAATTAGGGGAAAGTCAACTGGTCAATAAAAAACCGTTGGGAGCTTCTCAAATTAACATAATCTGATAAGAGGTATCCTCTTTTCAGAGAAAACTATATCAAGTGTGAAAAAGATCCTGAGGCGATTTACTGAAATAACAGTCGCTTCACAAAAAAAATAACACCTTGGACGACGTCCTCGAGCAATTCACTGGAGACAGTTGAAGGCAAACATACACTCTTCAGTTAGGTGTGAAGATTCACTAACGGAAGGACTCGAGTCCTTCGTGAATAGTTCTTTGGAAAGCGTACGGAAGCGAGGAGAAGTCCACGTAATAGGAATGTCGCTGACTCGTGAAACTGTAGCTCCTAACCATTCGTGTTCGACGAACTATCGTAAATACTGATAAAGCCCTGAACGGTATGTTACAAGTTGCACTTCACTTACGGTATAAAGTGTAGGGTAGGTACGAAACTGGGCGGAAGCTGTTCGATGTGTTAAGCCGATCGTATTATAAGTAAAAACACAACCAGCACGAGTCCATTATTTCTACCTATATCCGTTATTTCTTCTTAGAAAGTACTTCTCCATAAAACCCACATTTTCATTGATTTCGTATAAAGGTTCAGAAAAAGCTGATTGAACAAAATTTGATGACGTTTACAATTAAGGGTTCTATGGATTAACGACTTAAATGGTATAGGAAGCTGATGTGTTTCCAAAAAGTTTCAGTTTTCTGTTTCAGTTTCAGTGTTGGACAGCAGATGAGAAAAATTTACTAACAATAACAATTATGTTCCGTGCACTCTACGCGCGATTAATTTCTCGTTTTTACACACCTTTTCCTAGTTGAAAAAATAATTGAGAATTTTTAATTCTTGAAATATAAAATCTTGTAATTCTTTATCTAATTTCAGGAATCTTCATGAGTTTTATACAATTCCTTAAAATGTCTTCATTATCCTTACATGTTTGCTGAAATTCTTTTAAATTTCATAAATTCACTTGACATTTCTTAAAATTCATCAAAGTCCCATAAAGTCTCATTTAATCTGAAAATCCACAGAAATTTTTTAAAATCTATTGGATCCATTTAAAGTCTTTAAAATTACTTAATATTCAATGAAACTTTGTAAAATCCCTTAGAATTACATAAAATTCCATAAAATATGAAAAAATCCAGTGAAATTCCTTAAAAATACTTAAAATTACTCAAAATATCATAAAGTCTCATTATATCTCTTAAAATTACTCAAAATTTCATGAAATTTCGTTATATTCTTTAAAATTCTTGAATTACACAAGATATCTGGTAAAATTTCTTAAAATTTCAATAAATTTCGTAAAATGTCTAAAAGTTTCTCAAATCACTTAAAACTTCACAAAATATATAGTCAAATTTCTTAAAATTACTTTATAATCCTTTAAAATCACATAAATTTTCTCAAAGAAGTGTGGGATTGGAAAAATTAATATATTTATCGTTAAATCTTTTAAGATTACATAAAATCCTGTGAAATCACATTAAAACTCTTAAAATTCCTAAAAATCCAATGAACTTTTGGAAAATTTCTTGAATTCCTTAAAAGTCCTTAAAATTACTTAATATTCCATAAAATAACGTAAAATTCTACAAAATATTGTCAAAATGCTTAAAATTAATTAGCATCTCATGAAATCTCGTAAATTCCCTTAAAAATTTCTAAAAATCCCAATAAGTTTCGTAAAATCTTTTAAATTCCTTATCATTATTCTAATTTCTAAATCTAATGAAATCTAATGAAATTTCGTAAAATTTATTCAAAATCCCTTGAATCCTTTAAAAATCCTTACAATTCCTGAAAATCAAATAAAATATTATAAAATCAAATAAAATATCTGAAAATCCAATGAAACTTTGTGAAAATTCTTGAAAACTCTTTATTATATTTTTAAATTCTATAAATCTCTTTAGATTCTATAAAACCCCAATAACTGGTAAAATCCCTTAAAATTTCTTGAAATTCCGTGAAATCCTTTAATATTTCTAAAATTTCAATAATTTTTCTAAAATTCGCATTCTCTGTCTTCAGAATCTTTTTGAAAACGAAAATATTCTGAAGATTGTTTTCAAATTCGATACATTCACACAATTCACGCAGTCTCTAAACCAATCAGTTTTTCGACAACAATGTGTTCGATGTATTGGTAACATCACTTTTTTACGTTAGGATTTTTAATCAGATTATAATAATAAATCAGATCTTCAATAACAATCATCTATAGCTCGTAAACAGGTTTCGACTTGACTCCTAGAATTGAAAACTAGAACTTTCTCTTCCAACTTCTGACTGATGATAATATCGAGTTTATTGGTTCCGGAAAAGCCGGACAAAGTGAACTTTTGTTACTTAGTGAAAAGGGGATATTCTGGTAAATTAGACAAGTTTTCTGGTTAGAGACTTTAAAAGTCAAAGATTGCTGGCATGTCTAACTTGAAATGTGGTTAAAGCCATTGTTCAGTGTTCACTCGTTTGCTTCTTTCAGCTTACCAATCCTTCTATCGGTAAATCGAAAAATTCTTTCCCTGCAAATCTGTTGATGGTAGTTCGTGCCTCGGGAACAAAATGTTGTATCCTGCTATCAATTTCACCAAGCAAAACATTCTTCTCATGTGCATCAGAAACTCAATCTCAGATTTTTCGTTTGTTATCAATTAAGCTTTTTGCAGAAAACACTATTTTTAATCAAATCTCTCAATTGTTGTAAATATTTTCTCGCATCGTATCAGTGTGAATCTTCTTAAATGAAATCTGACAATGAATGTGTTGTGATTAATGTCAATTAAAGGGCCAGAGAGTATCTTGAACGAGAATCTTGGACAAAATTTTATTCCATGCATGGTTTATTCTTCCTGACCTTTATGAACGTCGACCCATTTTCAGATCATTTATTTCGCAATGCTTTTCAGCAAACGTAGTGATCATGCATCCGGATTACTTCATCGTGATTCGCTCTGCTAAATACTGTATAATATACGTGGCAATATTTTATCCTCAAGCCACTCTCAACCTGAATTAGTAAAAATTTGATTAATTGAATTAGTAGCCTTATTTTTGACGAATTAGTTATTTTTACACTTTCTAGTAAGTGAAGTAGTAATAAGTTACTTATTACCAAAGTGAGTTAGTAGGAACAATTTACTAATTGAAGTTTTTCATTGAATTGTTCTTCATCCAGAGAAAAAGTTTGTTTATATCAAATAAACGTATATTTGCCTCGCAGAGCCAACTAAAAAATATCTTTGAATTAAAAAGAATTATTTGATTCAAAGAAATTTTCTTTTTAATTCAAAGACAAATATCTTTGAATCAAATAAATTTTATTGAATTCAAAGATATTTTTTAGTTGGCTCCGAGGCAAATATTCGTGTATTTGATTTAAACAAACTTTTTTTCGGGGTGTTCGTACACCAATAACGTTAAATCTTTTTGTATGAATAACTATGTTATTTTTGTTATGTTATATAACTTTAACAGTCTATTTAATAGATAAAAATCGCTTCACCGAATTACTTGGGAAAAAACGACTAGGTTCTTGAATTAGAATAAAGAAGACAAAAAGAATGATCTTTCACTTAATTTTTTTTCAAGTGTTTAAAGTATGATCACCTTTTTTCTCACTTTTTTATGTCTGAGAACGGTTTTACCGCAGAGTCGTCGCGTGGAAGGGCTTATCTAATGTTGGTGTAGGTTGACACTGCCATGTGTTCGCACCATCGTACGGCTCTTTCGTTATAACCAACTCAGTTCACTCTTGGTTGCCAACGTGCGTGCAACTCTGTCATGCTTTCCTGACACATTACCTCCTTCTACACAATAAGGTGACGGAAGATTCGCGACAAAATTGGGACTGTCATTCAAAAATACTGCGATGTGATAAACATCTTCTGCGTCCTCGTGGCGAAGAGATGAAACATATTTGAAGAAGGAAATCACCACTGGAAATCAGAAACAAATAAAAATATAAAAAAATACATAAAAAGAAGATATCAATCGACGGAAATTTACAGACATAAGTGAACTTTATTTTTAAATAAGGTCGCATTCCATGCTCGGAGCTACGATGAAGAAGAAGGATTCATTACCCTCGCGATAAGCCTAAAAGCAGACAAAGGGGCTCCAAACTGTTCAGAGACCTCGTGCTAAGTTATCCAAAGAAAAGTTCTTCGATTTTGACTCGTTTTAAAAAAAGAGTAGCATCAGAAAGAGAAGAATCGTGGCAAATACCTTTGAATGTGCTGACAAAGTGAAAGTCAACCAAACGTGAAAGAGCTGTGATAAGTTACTTAAGAAAAATAGCAGTAAATAAAGTAATAACTCGTTAAATGTAATAGTACTTAAATGGCGTGCTTCCTTTAACTGTTCTCGTGAACCAAAAGGAGAGAAAGAATTTTTTTTTATGAAAAATAATTGGATCATTGTTGTTGATGAGAATAAAGTTAATGAATCGTGAAACTTTTTATGTGATTCGTGATGGAGTTAATGAATAGCAGTGCAATCGAAATGCTTTCTCGGAGGAGCATTGCCATTAAGGATTACAGTGTTCAGGACGATGAAAATAATCAGGACGATGGCGATCGCACTTCGCTCAAAATTGATCTCTCGATGGCCGAGCAATTTTACTACGAGGTCATTTCATCTTTTGAAAAGGAAGAGGTACTTCACTTCGCTATTCGTATTTTTAAAATTATTTATTATACATTATTCCTGAATTCTGAAACGATTTTTGATTAAATATTTTTCATGTCTATTACAAATAATCTCATTTCATTCAAGGAAACGTTCACATAAAAAGAACATTTCATTGATTACGAGCTTCATATGTTTTTCACTATCTCTTTCTTTTCATGGCTCAGAGCCAATAAAAGAATACATGCCTGCTATATATCATTTTTATAGACCTATCATTTAAAAATACCAAGTTTTACAAGAATCTATTGTCGGCTGCAACTAGATAAATTTTTAGAAATGTTTACATTTCACAGACTGCTTGAAATTTCTCTTAATTGGCTGGATTATGATATAAAGTGAAATATTGTGAGAATATAAAGAATTTCAGACCATTCATCTTTTCGCTGCGAAAATAGCAGAACATTTAAGCTCTGCACTGCATTTTGAATCTAATGGACTAGAATAGCTCTCTTGCATACTGAAATTTTCATAAATCTCGTAAAATTTAAACCACTGCTTTCGTGCATTGAACCTATAGAGTAAATGTGCCCATTTCGAAGTGAACCCACTTTATTGGAAAACTTTGTCACAAATATATGTGTGCTTTTAACATTTTGAACTGAAAGTTAAAATGCTTGTACTGCATCAAGTTGTATTTCATTCAAACTTGTTGACAATTTAATACCTTGCTTGCTCTGCATCCACTCGACTAATGCCATCAAATGGCAAATTTAATTGCCTCTGTGTTAAACGTTGTTTTGTTAGGACAACAAAATGAAATAAAATCTCGATTTGAAGATTCAATGAAAGAAAGTGCAAAATGTGTTTACTTATTAGTCTAACAAATTTCATAAACTGATTATCTAGTAGTCCAGATTACTTGAAACTAATTCAAAGAGACTTTAATATAAAACTTTCGTACATATCAGTTTACCATTCAAAATGAATTCTCTTTTTTTCAAGTAGGGTAGATCATGTTCAAATTTCAATGGATTTGCTCTTTTCATCTCGATCGTTTTTTCATAGGGGCATGAGTGACAAGGATATCCTGCAGGCCTTGAAGAGTAAGGATCCTCTTTTCGTTTTTAGAATCTCGAGGACGTCTTCAGGATTTTAAATCATATTTTGAAAGTGCTTGGGAATTTTTAAAAATTTTTTTTCTTAAATCTAATTTTCGTAATCCGTTTATAAAATCACCTGAAAAAATAATTATTGAATCATATAATTATATCAGGTGCACTAAAATATTTCAATTTAGTGAAGTGTGGTTCTTTCTGTTAAAATTTGTCAGTGGGACGCGCCTGAACGTTAGGAATGTGCATGACGATGCAACCAGATCATTGGTGCTCACTCTGCTCACTGGATTATTATATTATACCTTCAAGCACGACAATGTGTGTGTCATATGTCGCCGCACCCAGGTGTAAGGGTGAGCTACACTGAGAAAAGGTCATGGTATCTTACACATGACATATATACATACATTTTTTCATGAAAAAATTAAGGGCATATTTAATCAGAATCGACTTTGAGTTTTATCAAGTTTGAGTAATTGAATATGTAATTACTTTGAATTTAGAAACTTACATCTTTCAAACATGAAATGTCCTTTCATTTTCAAAAGTTTACAAACTCTTAACATCGAGCTTAACACCCAACATTGAAAATTTTCAAACTCAAAACCTCTGCTTTTGAATCTGCTGTAATGAAGTTTGGTCCTTTAATGCAACCCTTATACAAAGCTTAAGAGCTAAAAACTTGTTTACATCTCGAAATCTCTTAACGGAATTAATTCCTATTTGAACCATTAAAGATACTGAAGCGACGGTTTATAGATGTGAATCGTTTTTCAGGTTTCTATAAAATAATCTCGAAACAGAATTTTCAAGCGAAGAAATGAAATCGACATTTGAAAGGAATATATAGAAAAATGAACAAGTGGTTTATTCATGACCGAGCAAGAAGTAGACATTAATTTAATTAAAAGAGCGATGATTCATACAAAGGAGGAGTATGGGTTATTTTTGTGCGAGCCATCCGGTCCATTGTTTAATAGAGTGGCGTTTAATCCCCTCTTACTCATTTTTTAAATTCCCAGTATTGTTAACCATATCGACATATGGCCCGGGATCATATAATTGGTTTCGTCATCTGGGTGAAGAATTACAAATTTAAACCATCTGACATTTGAGACATTTTTACTTCACACTTGAAAAAGTGGCCAATTTAAAATTGCACAAATTTAAACGATTTAAACTCATTCCATTAAGGCAACTGATGTCACAACAATTTTTGGTGATCTTAACAGCAGCACTTCCTGGATTTCTGTTGTACAATTTTATTTCCTTTAGAAAGTTAAATACGATGGGGCAACGTATATTTGTAGATATAGGCACTAGGTGTGACTTGTTGAGTAAAATGCCATGGCATTAGTAGAAGGAACAACGTCCAAGTATGTTTTGTATGCATGACCTCACCCTGAGCCCTTGTAGATGTTAGACTCCACTCGACTATGTACCATACGACCCAGACAACAAATTCCCCACAGCTTTTCCCCAAGCTCTCTTTTCTCGTGAATGTAATTCAAAGTCCTAATTGTCCGAGGATAATTGTAATAATTAGCACTTCCTGTAAAGGCCCCAGAATTACCACCACACTGCCACCAAAAGCAACGCGATATTTTTTCAGTGGTCACATCCAGCTTGGATCAAAGACAGTTGCAATCTTCTGCTAATGAAAAACGATCCCCAGATTCTTTAGCTAAAACTTCCTCTTTATTACATTTTTTATGACGGTCATATGAAACTTTTTACTGCAAATATTTGAATTCTTCATATATTTTCGAAATTTGTTTGTGTTTTCTTTAGGTAAATTTACCCTCTAGAATTTAATGAGATCTCCTCAGTTTTTTTTTGGGAACTTACTCTCTATAAATAAAGAAGAAATTAAAGTTGGGGGAGATTCTATTTGAAATATTCGTAATTCTGCTTTTCATATTGTAAATTATTTATAAAATGTTGTATACTGAAATTTATTATTGATTAAATGTATGCTGTATGTGTTGATGCATTATTGCATTTTAAAAGAAAAATGTTCTGTTGAATTATGTAGCAGTGGAAATTCAGAGAGTTACGTTAACAATTCACTGAATTTTCAATTAGCCCCATCGGATTACTAGCTGGAATTTCTAAAGTATTTTAGTAGAATTGATCACTGCGCGTAATACGGGAGTAGAATGTAATATAACCCAATTATGAAACCAACAGAAATTGATTAATTGATAATCCGAAAGGAAATATTTATATGTATTTTCTTTTTGCTTTTTTTGCTGACTTGTTATTGTAGGCTGCAATAAATTTTCAGTGTGTTTTTAAGAATATGCCTTTGTGCAGAGAAAGCAATGTTTGTGTTTAGGACGTGAAAAAATGAACTGGGCGGAGAAAGGAGATTCGCTTCGCTGACTTTATGTAAAGGAAGATATACGAATTGTCAGATACATCATGTCAATTTGTCCTGACTCTGACGATGCAGAAACTGAATTCGATAATTTCAATATTCTATTTACATACCTTCTTACGCAAACCAGAGACAAGACTAAAAAAACAAAAACTATCTTTTACAGTTTCAAATTTTTCATTGTGAACACCTTATTTATTCATTCAATTGCAATTTTTTGAGTTTTCTACTCTCTAAACTTGAATCGGTGAAATTTAACTGATTACCAGTCAAATTCTACTGATTTGCAGTGATTCTTTTCTCACGATTTTAATCAGTGAAAAATCTACTAAAAATCAGTGAAAAGTCACTGAAATTTTTAGTATAGTGAAGATGACTGAAAATTTCAGTGACTTTTGACTGATTCAGTTTTAGAGAGTAAGTTTGTTTAAATACTCTATGAAGTATGTTACTTCAATGAGAGAAAAAAAAACTGCACTAAGAATATCTTAGTAGAGTGAACACTGGAATTTAAGCACCTACTAAAATTTATTTCCTAAGTTAAAGGTTAATAGCGAATAACGATGTGCAAGCAGATAAAAGCGGTACTTACTTACGAATCAAAAGCACGTGGGGAACTTTCATAAAGGAAAGGAAATAAAATAATGAACTCCGGGAATTCGTTTATGCCCGGTGTTGAAAATGGGAAGAGCCTCTTAAGGGAAGAGAAGTGAGTCAATCTTTTCACTGTAATCACACTACGAGTCTTTTGGAATGAGGAATTGAAAAGGAAAAAAGAGAAATATAGCTAAACTGTAAAAAAGTAGAGATATACATAGAAGTTATCACAAGAGTATCATCATCGTTATTCTTATTCAGGAAAGTTTTAAATTCCAAGATCAAGACTTTTTACAGCGGAAGTCATTTTTCATAGAAATATTGCTTATCTAATCTTTCTTCAAGGCCTAGTTCGCCATATGACTTAATTCTAATTCTTGTTTTGACACATTTCTTCCATGACAAATAATCATAATTGCGATACTTGGAAAATAGTATTCAATCCAGTATTCAAAATAGTATTCAGCAAAACATTGCTGAATTGATGAGACTTGGGTTTAAGTTAAAAATGTTTTTATACAGAATCGGTTTTTACGTTTAAATAAATGTTAGGGATTTACTGGTAGCTTTGGTGGTTGGTATGCACTGATCGAGAGTCTCCGCCACAAAAGACTAATCACCCTACTTGTAGACCAACGTGTTTCGGACAACCACTCGATAATTATCAGACTAATTTATCAAATCGGATACCACGACTGGTACACGCTGATCCCAGAACTCACCTCTTACAAGATAGACCAATGCCCTATCTGATGAAATTGCATGTAGAGTCTAATCTAAGGAAAAAAGATCTTAAGAACGAACCCTGTCAGATGCATTCTCTAAAGTTATTTTCAACCAAAGTGGTGTCAATATTTTACTTCCTCTATAATAAACAGGTTTAGAAAATTAAATTGGAAAGCTGATCCACTTTAAAAATTAGTTTATAAAGTGAACATCAAAAGCAAATGAATCCCAAAACAATCGTTCTGTCTTCAACTAAAACTTGCATTTCCATTTGAAATAGTCATTACAAATTCAACTTCTATTACAAATTCAACTTCTACTACAAATTCAACTTCTATTACAAATTCAACTTCAATTCAGTTATTCAAGGACTTTCACAGATTTTCGTCTTCAAGAAATTGTACAAAGTTTTTGTCTCGAGTTGATCTTAGAATGTGAGAAGTTCTAAATCTGAAAATTTGCAATGCAACTACAATGATTCGTTTATCTTTCTTTCGCTCATCCAAGGAGTGCATCTGTTCTATCTCGAGTGTCGTAATTTATGACAGAGAATTAGTAACAGCAAACGCTACTTATTCGCAGTCAAGTGTCGTATAAATAGAACATTTTTCATCCTATCAGCCATCAACAATATTTCACTACTTACAGTCTCATTGACTGAGTGTATTGAGGTTGAAATTTTTAGGATTACGGTGTGAATTTAACTACTCGTTTATACCTTTATTGCCTTTAATGCATGCGAAAGGTGCAGTTACTGACTTCTTATTAGCACCTTGATTTACGATCTGTGCTGAGTGCAGCGAATACATGATACTTTCCAGATTATAAATTCTGGGTAAACAAATGCAGTAAACGATCCGATAATTATTAACACCTTTCTACTTTCAGTTCATGGTATCACACTGGGTTGATAAAACTTCCCCGTTCCCGTTAGGAAAAGATAAAATTTTTATATAGTTCCAAGTTAACAACTCGTGTCTGTTTCGACACGAGAACCATTTTCATCAAGTATTATTCTAGCACCAAAAAATCGCTCATGGTTACTTTGCATATACACATACTTGATTTTACTGTGATTTGGGAAATGAAAGCTCCGAGTTTTTGTTTAACGGATTTAAACACAAATTGTAGAGTATTGAAACGTTCAAGAGGCGCAAAATGCAAAATACGTGATTTGCAGCACCATCAAAGGCCCCCTAAACGAATCCTCGACCGAACGGATTCATTCGCGGATATACTGTACGAACACGCATGTTCATATGAAGTAAATAGACCAGGACAGCACAATGCGTGTAACGCGAGTTGAAAGGCCACATGAAATCTGAGTACAACGGCTGCCCGTTAATAATATAAACTATACGTATACAACCATTGCTAAAAACCGGATAATCGTTGCATAAAACGAAACCAGAAAAGAAAGGTCTCTACCACTTCACTTATTTCCTCGGAGACACTCCTACTATTTTGCTGATTCAATCTGTCTGCTTTGCTTTGTCACATTACTCTCATGAGGAATTCTTTCTTGCAGATCTGGAGACTTAGATCTTGGATCTTAGACTAACAATACAAATTTTAATACTTTCATTGCATTTTAATACATTCATGCATCATTTCAAAAAATAAGTTCACTCTTCAAATTTAGAGCAACTGCGTCTCTTGTTACCATTGAATCAATTAGAATCCGGTGCAAATGAGTTTCGCAGGTTTGTTCTAACACCCTCACAGTCTGTCGACATCTTCATATCTCGCAAGATGAAATCTAATCCGGAGTGTGGGTATTCGTTTCTCGTATGCATGGCTTGCATTTTTAACGGTGTATGTTCCTTGCATTATACTTGGACTCAACTCGGCACTTGGACTTGTTGGCGAGCAAGATTGCTTTGCAGTTAATGGGCCTTTAACCCCTGCTTCGGCGGTCCGTTCTTTGGCGTGAAGCGGCTCGAGACTTCCGGTACAATTTCCCCCATTGAGCAGCCTCGCTGCCCCATTAAAATTCCCTGCATTGTACACTACGCACGAGAGTGAAACGCTCTATTCTCTATAGGTAGACGTAAATTCAAGATTCCTAGACTCCAGATTAGAAGCTTCGACCAACCTCAGTCGCTGAACACTTGCATTAAGTGACTCTGATCTTATTGCTTTGATTAACGAGATACAAAACGATCGAATCCACAACTCAGGCTCAAAGGAAGCTGCTAACGCGTTTCCCACTTGTAATGTTTCTCTTCTAAGACGAATATATCTTGGTAGGAATATTTTAGTGAGATTTCCGACAATAATAGCCAGAAGCTCGTTTAGTGCAGACCTTAGATTTCGTAAAACCATTACACCCCATTACACAAGATTCGGATGCAATAACAGCCAATACTTATTCAATTATAGGGTGTCTATTACCGGGAAAACCCGGCAAAACCGGGAATAAGCTTGGAATTTTTTTTTAATCCTGCAATTTTTTTCAAGAACCTACTTTTATAAACTATTTTTGTTTTCTGTCATAGCAAATAATGTCTACCAAAGAGATAAGTTAATACACTTCAGTTATTGTTTCATATTTTATAATTTGATTGAGTAAATTAGTTGCTCAAAATAAAGTCGGATTAGTAGTTGAATAAATACTTGCAGTATTACACATATGACTTTTATAATTTATTTAACAAATTTTAGAAACCATTCAAAGATTTCGAAGGATTATAAATAATTTCCAGGTATTCTCTGAGTTTTTTTTTAATGATTTCAAGACATTTTCAATAATTATAAAGGATTTTAAGAGATTTTTAAGAAAGATTAGGGAATTCAAAGAATTTGTAAGGAATTCTATGGAATTTTAAAGGACTTTGAGAAGCTTGTAAAACTTTTAAGAAATTCTGATTTTTCAAAGTGATTTTAAGGGATTTTAATGTTCCTCATGGAATCTTAAATGTTTTCATGAGATTTTTTATGAATTTTTAAAGATTTTGTAGAATTTTAGAGAATTTTGAAAAGTTTTCGGAAATTTTAAAAGATGTTTTACGTATTTCAAGGGATTTAAAAGTTTTTTTTGCGGAGTTATAAAGAATTTTAGGAAAATTGTAAGAATTTTAAGAAATTTTTATTAATTTAAAGTGATTTTAAAGAATTTAAATGTTCCTCATGGAATTTTAAACGATTTCACAAAATTTTTATGATTTATATAAGATTTTATACAATTTTAGTGGAAAAGTTTCAAAAATTGTGAAAGATTTTTACGTATTTTAAGGGATTTTAAAGTTTTTGGTGAAATTTTAAAAATGTTTGTAAAAATTGCATGTAATTTTGACATTTTAAAAATTATTTTAAGGAATTTTAATAGTCCTCATAGAATTAAAAAAATTTCAAGTCATTTTTACATTCTCATCAAAGAATGTATTATTGATTTTTAAAAAATTTGGTGAGATCTTTTATTTCAAGGGTTTTTCTTTAGAGATTTTAATGCAAATTAAGGAATTTTACAGAATGTCACTCTCTAAATCTGAATTAGTGAAATGTAGGTCACTAATTTACTTTAGTGAAAAATTCTACTAATTGTTAGTCATTTTTGACTAAAACTTTAGTGAAAAGTTGAAAACTTACGAATTGAAATAGTGAAATACAACTAATAATTTGTGAAAATTTTCACTAAAGTAAATTGGTGACCTACTTTTTACTAATTCAGATTTAGAGAGCACTAGATTGTTATGATTTGTAAAAGATTTTCTATAATAATTGTAAAGAATTTCATGGAATTGTAAGATATTTAAAGATGTTTTCAGGAATTTCAAGAAATTTCAATGAACTTTAAGAGATTTCAAAAGTTGTTGTAAATTTGAGAAATTTTTACGAATATTAAATGTTGTGAAGTGATTTTAAATTTCAATAGATTTAAAGTGAAAGTGTTTGAAAGTTAGGGAAAAGTCAGGGAATTTAAAAAATTGAATCTTGTGGCCACTCTACCTTAGTTTATTCTTAAAAAGAGTAAAAGTATTATATAGATAAATAATATATAATAACCCAGTGGGCAAAAAGACATTGTCATCCTGAAGACATCCTAAAGACAAACTTAGGACGTCTATGACAGTCCAATGATGTTAATGTTTTTTTACCGACTGGGAAACTCTATAATATGTTGGATTTGTTGATTTAATATGTTAACTTCATGATAGTAAATGTATACACTCAAAAAAAAGTTTGTTTAAATAGAAGAAAAAAATTTGTTTAATTTGAAACAAATAATATGTGAAGTATATATTTTTATTTTAAACAAAGTATTTGTTTAATTTAAACAACAAATTTATTTAAATGAAATAAAATTTTTTTCAATTAAAATAAATACAAACAAATGAAAAATTTATTTGAATCAAACAAGCATATGATTGACCCCATATCAAAGCATTAAAGTGTGTTTTTACTTTCCTGGAAAATCAGCGATTTAGCCTTGAAAAACCAGGAAAACGCCTGGAATTTGAGTCGGTTGAGTCAGTAGACACCCTGAATTATCAAAATGGACAGCGTTTTGAAGTTTGAAACAAAATTAACTCTTGTGAATTCTTTTGAATGTAGAACCAACAGATGGGTAGAGAATGTGGCTTCAGATTGTGAGAATTTATTTTCGATACAATCACAACCTCTTTTTTATGATAGGATAGAAATTCTATATTGTACTTTCGCCTTTTAGGTATCCAAACATGGATATCTTTTTCATGAGAGATTCGATCAATATCAGAATTGAGTTGATGGACGGACAGCGTAAAATCTAAATTGTTATCAGTCTGGTCCATCATGCTTCAGAATTCTCTGAGTATTTCGAGAGTTGTTTTGATTTTCTCATCTCTTGAAACTCGACTTTGAAAGACTTTAATATTTTTTATATTTAACCATTTCCATACGGCTCTTGGCGGAAAAAGTCACGCTGCCCTCGTTAAAAATGTTTTTATATCTGAAAAGTTGAATTATTCAATGATGCGAAAAATTAAAACTTTTAGAGCCCATAATAGTTGCTATATTGCTAAACGCATTATGCATTCTGCAGACAGTTCCCTTATCTGTTAAAAGCTTATAACTTAAACCGCAAATGAAGAAGGGATTGTATTTTCCGACTTGAAGATGCAGTTATAGAGTTTAATCGTTTGTCGTAAAAGCGTGAAGCTCTGATTAGCAACTTTAACAACAGACGCAGCTTCTGTTAGTTCCTGCTTTTAGAATTATCCCATTGAATTACCGGATAGACGATTTTCTAGTTTTATTGAAGGAACGGGAATTCGTAGGCAGCACGTTATGTTCCGGACGCATTCGTCGATGTAAAACATTCGGCTGTTCAATTGACGATAGTCATTGGACAGTTCGACGCGAGATTGAATTCTACATGCTGCCTTGTCGTTGCACCTACATTCACTGAAAACCACCAACATTCTGGCAGCTATCAATCATGAACCGGAAATCGAGGAGAGCCATCTCGTGAGTTTTACCACCGTTCCCAATGCATTATGCATTTCTATCCCATGTAAACCGATCATGTAGGCGCTGTGACTTCATTAAACTGGGATTTTATTCTTCACGGGAGTATTAGTCGCTCAACTTCGATTTACTGGGTACAGAAGTCTATAACTGCTTTCAAAATTTATATTTGTACTCGGATTGTTGATTTTAACACGTCAGTATTTCAATGATGAAGAAATTTCAATTTTATCAAGAAAAGAATTTATTTTTTATTAAACTTTATAAAGTTTTAAGAGATTTTCTAAGGAAGTTTAGGGAATTCCAAGAATTTTAAAGTTCCTTGAGTAATTTTAAAGGATTTTAAAAAGCTGGTCAAAATTTAAAGAAATTTTGATCTTTTAAGGTGACTTTAAGAGACTTTAATGTTTTTCATGGAATTTTAAAGGATTTCATGAAATTTTTATGATTTTCTAAGGATTTTGTGGAATTTTAGGGAATTTTGAAAAGTTTTCAAAAATTTTTTAAGATTTTTACTTATTTTAAGGGATTTTAAGAAACTTGTAAGAATTTTAAGAGATTTTCAGGAATAATAAATATTTTCGTAGAATTTAAAAAGATTTTAAAAGGATTATAAAAATTTTAAGAAATTTTGATTATTTTGAAGTGAGTTTAAGGAATTTAAGGGGATTTTAATGTTCCTCGTGGAATTAAAAGGATTTCAAGAGATTTTTATAGGTTTTACAAGATTTAGTAGAATTTTATGGAATTTTGAAAAGTTTTCAAAAATTTTGAAAGGTTTTTACATATTTTAAGGGAATTAAAAGTTTTTTTGCGGCGTTATAAAGGATTTTAGGAAACTTCTATCAATACTTTAAGAGAGTTTAAGGAATTAGAAATATTATCGTGGAATTTTTAAAAGTATTTTGAAAGGCTTGTAAGAATTTTAAGAAATTTTAATTATTTTAAAGAACTTAAATGTTCCTTATGGAATTTTAAAGGATTTCATAAAATTTTTATGATTTATAAAAGATTTTGTACAAGTTTAAAGAATTTCAAGAGGTGTTCAAGAATTAAAAAAATATTTTTACGTATTTTAAGAGATTTTAAAGCTTTTCGTGGAATTCTAAAGGATTTTAAGGATCTTGTAAAAATGATAAATAATGTTGACATTTTAAAAATGATTTTATGAAATTTTAACAGTCTTCACAGAATTTAGAAGAATTTCAAATCTTTTTTGATTTTTAAAATATTTTGTGCACTTTAGGGAATTTTAAAGAATTTCACGAGACTTTTATGATTTGTAAACGATTTTGTAAAATAATTTTAAAGGATTTCATGCAATTTTAAATATTGTAGTGGAATTTTAAGATATTTAAATATGTTTTTAGGAATTTCAAAATATTTCACCTAATTTTAAGCGATTTCAATAATTTTAAGAAACTTTGTGCGCCTTTTTTATATACTTTTCTGTTAGGGAAAAGTCAGGGAAATATCAGGGAAATTGAAAAATTGAATGTGGCCATCCTGACATGTAAATGAAAATCGGACAGTAGAACAAGCCTATATTTAGTCAGACATGTGCAAAGTAAAACAATAAAGTTGATTTTGTATGCGGTTAACGTATACGGATGTGCGGATCTCAAACCGTGAACCGCAATGACTTTGGGGTTTGGCTGATCGTATGAAAACTTGTTCTACTTGAGTAAAAGTCTTGTAGTCTGATGCTCATTATATAATGCAATTTTTTAGATTAATTTTCCTATCATATAGAAAAGAAATTAAGATATCGAAAATAAATTCTCCCAAACCCGAAATCTGAAGCCACATTCTCTCTCCACCTATTGATTGGATTTGTATTCGCCGCATGTATTTTAGAATCGAGATCAGACCTGCTAACTGAAATCCCTTTAAATTCCCTAAAATCTCTCGAAATCTTTTAAGGTGTTTTGACAACTTTATTGACATCTCGTGAAACCTCTTGAAATCTCTTTATGTTTTGAATTCTTTGAAATCTTTATAAATACCTCAAAATATTTTGAATTTCTTTTAAATCTTTTGAAAAATCTTTTAAAATGTGTTGAAATTCTGCAGACAAAATATTAAAATCCCTTGAAATCATTAGAAGCTTTTTGATATTTCTTTGAAATTTTATTGAATTTAGATGAATGAAATGCAATCAAAATTAATTAGAGAATCAATGCACAAAAAGAAATTGAAATTAAAGAACTCCTTTTACAACCGAAATGTAATATTTTGGTGTAATTGCTTTTTAGAGTACATACACCTCTGTCGTATTCATTTTACGAACTAAAGCGATCGGAGTAAACAAACCGAGCGATAAATCACTGCCACTTTTACAACGAGTGCAGAGGATGTGGAAAAGATTGCTATTGGCGATTGGAGTAGTCGTGGGCAGACGCAAACTGAAATTGGAAACCTAGCGCGAAAGAAAGAAAAGTGTTCTCTTTCATTAATAAGACTCCAAAGTCTTTTTGATATCAATTTTTTGATACCACTTTTTTCTCCCTTTACTCCGAGGGGATGTTTACTTGAAATCTTAGGAATTATCGACCCTAAAAATTTAACTTGAACCTTAGAAAGTATAAACTGAATGCTTCAAATATTGAGATAATATTTTCAAGTAGCGACAGCGTATGTGTAAACTAGTGAAATAAACATAACGGCACTTGGAGAGCACTTTGCAAGTATAAATATAGTTTTCGCAGCTCTGGAAGTGCGAAACTAAGCAGAGTCCATGCCATAATCACAGGAGTGTATTAGATGCGTACGATAATAATCATTATTACCGTGTCTGCTCTCGTTATAAGCTAGAGGCACTGATCTCGCAGACAATTGCACGTAATTAACGTCGCCTTGTCGAGTGTGTGCATATTAGTGTCTCATACCCTATCCTAGTAGATGATACTATCGCAGAAATTGCTCTTACTGTTTCTCTCAGTGTAGCTAATCTAATTCCCGATAATAAACCACCTAGTCAAGTCTTTGGCTCAGCCCGAAGCTAAGACTAGTGTTGTCAACTCGGATATACTGATAGTTACCTGTCCCTCCATTTCTAAGGTACATGACTATCGGTAGCGACCACTACCAGTGGTGGGTACGCATGGGCAGAAATGGGATAGGTGTTTTAAAAAAGATGGTGCTTTTTTAAAGCTTTTCATTAACATTAGAATTAGCAATTGCATTAGCATTATCATTAGCTTTGGCATGAGCATTAGCATTAGCTTTACTATTAGCATTAGCTTTAGCTTTAGCATTAGCTCTAGCATTTGCAACATCAATTGCATTAAACCTAATAACTTGACCATGAACATTATACGGAAAAAAATAATTATAATTGAAGCTAAGAAGCTATATATTTTATACACATTCTATTCTATTATACAGATATAAAGGCATAATTTAAAGAGAAATTTCTGTCCGTGTAACATAAGCATTATAGCTTAGGTTTAGCTGTTTATTAGCATTAGAATTAGCATTAGCTTTAGCATTAGCTTTAACATTAGCTTTAACATTAGCTCTAGAATCATAATATTAGCCTTAGCATTTACAACATCAATTGCATTAGAACTAATAACTTGATGATTTCTGTCCGTGTAGCATAAACATTATAGCTTAGGTTTAGCTTTTCATTAGCATTAGAATTAGCAATTGCATTAGCATTATCTTCTTCTTCTAAACTTACAAAAATAAGGCATAGAGCAAACTTTGTGAATAGCTTTTTATCTTCTGTTTTTTTATGCTTCGCTTGAATTTTCAATAAAAAATAGCCATTTCTGTGAACGCTATCAAGAAAAATTCATACGGGAAATTAATCTCTCTACACTTTTACTAAAGTTCCGAGCTCGCACCTCGGCGTGAAAAATCACGTATTTCCATTTTCACAATAAAATTCATTTACATGTTACGGGTTTCTGTCACGTATTTTCACGAGGATGATTGGTATTTCACAACTTTTTAATAAATGTGTTGTTCGATTCACTTTTATAAGTCTGTATATATATAATTTTATATACATGTATGTACATAATTCATCATTAGGAGTATTTAACTTAGTTCCAATTCAATCGGAGGTCTATAATGATCCATAAATATAACTGAATTTGTCGATAAACTTAGAGCACTCCTCCGCATCCGAGGTGCAGATCATTGCAATAAATGACCGTCCTGATTCATAAATCAAACTTTATAGACCAACCAACTGCAATAAAAGTACCAAACTAAATTATGTAGGCGAGAGCAAAGGAGCACTATGTAGTAGGGAATTAGAATAACACGTGGTAAATTGCACGTTTTAAACTGTCATCTTTTGCAAAGAGATAGCAGATTTGTGGGTGATATTTCTCCTTTTACTACAATCATTCTTACTTTATGTTCTCGTTTCGTTTTCATAACGCAAAACAGTAGTTGATTTTTTTACAATACCAACAATACAAAGAAGAATACATATATGTATTGATAGATTTGTAAATGATCATTTCGAAAGAAGCTTTCTACTATTCATTGCAATATCCCCCTTTTGAAAATAATCAAAGCGAGAACTAATCAAGTAAAATGAATATAATCAAAACAGAGGGAAACAGCTGGTAATCTAGAGTATGGAAAAAACAAATAGGAGAAATACAATTCAGAGAATGGAAGAAGTACAAAATAAGCAAAGAGAAAAATGTATAAATAAATGGAAAACGGGGTAGAACTTGGAATGTTGTTTGGAAATAGAATAAAGATGGTAATCATCATCATTTATTCTAAAAAGATGGTAGAAGTGTGTGAATTAACAATTCTATGGGCAAACATCATTTAAGGGTAAACATCATGGCAATAAATTTAAAAATAAATTTAAAAATCAAGCATGATTTAGTTTCAGTATTAAAACCCGAGAAAGTAGGATGCACTTGTGCTCGCAGTTAATGGGTCATTGATGTCGTAAACACACCTGAGGTAATCGAAATGAGGACTTTGAAATCAATCGCTCCAAGTACGTTAAGGTTAAGGTCTAGGGTACTTGCACATTGCAAACCTGGACTTATAATAGATGCACGTGGCATACTGCCAACGGCGAGGCGCCATAATATTGCCGCTTAGTCACCTCGGCCAGTTCTCTTTGTCTGGCAAGTCCAGCGATGTAATAAATAAAGAGCCACCGCGGAAATCTGAATATTTATGAGGGAATTGAGCGCCGGTCAGACGCGAATTTCTCATTCCTACGAAAGTTTTTTTTTTTATCCCTTTTCACCTGACCGATATATTTTGCCGCTGCAAAGCGTCCGACCGGATACATTTTGCCGAGTAGAAGGAAGTTCAACTATTTTTAGAGGATTCTCGCAAAATTCTTTCCCTGTACGAAACTCTCGAACAAGAAGGGAAGCTGGATTCCAGAATCCAACTCCCTCTTTTCTAAATTAAATTTAGAAAAGAAATTAAGTATTTTAATTAAAAGATAACATTTCGGGCTAAGATTCTTAATTAAGTCTCGAAATTACTGGTGGTTAGTAATTGTCTTTTAAATTTGAATAAAAATCTCTGATTGTATCAAGTTTTCTGTTTGTTGACTATATGTAAAGAGGATTATCAGAAATGATCCAAATTAGAAATAATCAATGTTTAATAGCAGGATGTTCTGCATAAACCATGATAAGTGAAAGATATCACCACATTATCTTGTTCCCTTTTGCACTTGAATTTATTAGCGAGATATTGTTCAATGTAATAATCATCTCGAAAGATAGGCAATTCAAATGGGAAACGAATTGATTTCAATAAGAATCAATTATTTATTATCAATTCGTGGAAGAAGTCAATGAAGAGTACGTTTCGGTATTTATGTTAGCATGAAATCAATGTGAATGTCGAGGTTTATATTGAACTAAATAAAAGTTGAATTGAAGTGTAAGTGCAATCACAGTGTCAATCCAACTTTAATTTCAGTTATGTAACCAATTAAAGTACATTTTTGGGGATATTGATTGTATGTGAGAACTTTTGAGATCAATTAGGAAGGAGAATAATCAACCAGCAATTGCACAAATTTTATTAATTAACCCGGTATAAATATTTAAATATAACACCCTTTTTTCCTAAAAATCCTGGAAATCTTGGTACACATCACATTGAACATCTTTCTCCACATATTTTGCACTTAACTCTTAAATTGTACCGGTACTTTTTGCTGTCGTAAAATGTGAACATAACATCTTGGAAACTCTCGGAAAGGAGCTAAAATATCATCTCATGATGCTGAGTACTTTTTATATATGAATAGCAGTCATAACTTCTTCGAACATTAAAGAGCATAGTTTAGGAAAATTGGAAGGAGTTGCAAGGTTTAAAAATATTTTTAAGATCGAATAAAAACTTAAAAAGATATTGCAAAAAGCAAATCGAAAAATACAATATTCTGAGTGAGGTAATATATTAAATTATTGAAGGATCTTTAAGTAAGTGGATTCTAAAGGAGGATATGAACACTTAACGATTCTACATGTTTTATAAGCAAGAAATATATAGGAAATCAGATACTGGGTGAGTACTCACCCGCATGGAGGCAATTTCAAGGAGTTGTATTTCCCTCAAGTGATTTTGAAATATCAAGATTATTTACTGAAACGTGAAACATCATTTTAGTAAAAGGAATGTGTGGTCGAATAAAAATGTCTATAAAATGAAAAATACTAATTGAATCAGTAACTTTCTATCAGTTTACAGTAAACGACCTCGCACTATTAATTAATAATTTTTAACTAATTGAGATTAAATAATTCAGATTGAGAAAGTAACAGTATAATTATAGTATAATTATATCTATAATTTAATATCTTTAATTGAGAACAAAAGAAGAAATAAATTAAAAAACTTAAATATTTTTCATGGAATTTTAAAGGATTTCACAAAATTTTTATGATTTTTAAAAGATTTTGTAGAAGTTTAAGGAATTTCAAGAGACTTTCAAGAATTAAAAAAAAAACTTTACGTATTTTAAGGGATTTAAAAGTTTTTCGTGGAATTCTAAAGGATTTTGAGGAAGCTTGTAAAATTTTAAGTAATTTTGACATTTTAAAAATGATTTTAAGGGATTTGAATAGTCCCCATAGAATTTTATAAAATTTCAAGTCATTTCTGATTTTGAAAAGATATTGTGAGATTTTTTATTTCAAGAGTTTTTTTAAAAAGATTTTAATGCATTTTAGGGAATTTTAAAAAATTTCACGAGATTTTTATGATTGGGAAACAATTTTGTAAAATAATTGTAAAGTATTTCAAGGATTTTTATATATTGTAATGGAATTTTAAGATATTTTTATGAATTTCGAAGGTTTTTAGACGTCTTTTCTGACGAATTTTTTGGTTTTCATTTTCTTGTTTATAATGTCCAAAAAATAGAAACCAAAGTACAGAAACCGTTTTTTTATTTACTGATGCCATTTTAGAGTAAAAAAAAGAAAACAAAATTTTATAAATTAAAATTAAAACACCAATTAAGATTGAAAACCTCACACAAGAAACAATTTATTAACAAAACAAAGGATTCTATACAATTTCAAATCAAACGATTTTAAAATCAGAAATATGCAAAATAAATTAGAATTTTTAATGTTTAAATTATATAAGAACTTGTAAAATGTCTAATTTCAGGAAGTTCAATAAGTTTCATAAAATTACTTTAAATTTCGTAAAATCCTTTAAAATTAATTAATATTACTAAATTACTGAATTCCCATAAAATATCGTAAAATCCCTTAAAATTACTGAAAGTTTTACAAAATATCGTCAAATTCTTTAAAATTATTTAAAATCCCATGAAATTCTTTCACATTATTCAAAATCCCATGAAATCTCATTAAATCACTTAAAATATCTAAAAATCCAATGAAATGTCGTATAAAATCTCTTGAAACCCTTTAAATTTTCATCACATCCTTATAATAAAATTCTACAAAATATCATTAAATCCTTTAAAATTACTGACAATCCCAAGAAATCTAGTTAATCACTTTTAAATTCCAGTGAAATATCGCCAAATCGTTTTAAACTTCTTTAGATTCAATAAAATCACAGGAAATGATAAAATCCCTCAAAATTTCTAAAAATCACAATAAATTTCATACAACGAAAATAATCTGAAGATTGTTTTCAAATTCGGCAAATTGAAAACAAAAAATCGTCCGAAGAGACGTCTGAAACTTCAGTCCAATGAATTTTAAGAGATTTCAATAAGCTTCCAATAATTTTAAGATTGAGAGAGTAACAATTATAAACCTATAAATTAGGACATATAATGTAGAACAAATACGCTCAGTTTAAACATTTAAGACGAAACAAATTGTTTTTTAATGGGTTCACCAGGACGAATGCCAAGTTTGGCAGGAGTTTGAGGATCTCTCATGAAACTCGAGTCAGTGTACTCCTGAATAGCTAATTGGCGAATGGACTTCGTGCACAGTGCTCGCGAAATAATATTGGACGGCGCCAGACAATTAACTTAGTAAATTCTACCAAGTAGGGTGCCAGGAGGATGATAGTAGAGAAGTAGAGAAGTGAAGGGATGGTTGAGTTAATTTTAATTGCTTGCTGGACTACATAATAAACGACACTGTGGTCGTCTGTACCGCAGGAAAAACTAACTCTCACCCCTCATTGACGACAAAGAGCGATGATATTACACGAGGTTGTTGTACAAATGTGCATAGCCAATGCCAGTAATAATTAATTGTCCTGCAGTTTTATTCATACCTCGGATACGCATCCTCGCCCCATTTCCAAAAGCGAGCTTAAAGGCCTTTGTGTCCCGCATCATGTTTATGCAAATTTTTCTAGTTTCGTTATTTGTTGCCCCTCGAGCTTTAATCTTTTTTATTTACACGGCTGAAAAATATATTTCAGAGCCAAAATTTTGTTCCCCAACAGCCGAAAGACGATTATTTTTCTTTCAATGTCAGGGTATTCAAATTTACGATTAAATATTCATCTTTTGAGGCGAAGACATTTTTGGAAGTCATTAAAATTCATGTTTTTAAATTCTTCGTAGAAGAAGCCGTTTATACGGATGAACTCGGTTAGGAATAATGAGAGTAAATGAATTTAAATCATGGAAAGTATGAATATAGGAGTATAATACATACAGAGTTATTTTTTGAGGTTTTCTGAATGAATGTGGATCATCCCACACCAGTAAGCAATGTGGTCGCGGTTGCTCTTTGTCTTCAAATAAAGGCAAGTCTTTTGCATGGAATCTGCAGACAGAGCAGTTTTGAGGAAAAGTAGTCGATTAAAATTCAACTAGACTATCGCATTGGCTCACAAATACGAGAGAAAATAAATCGTCCTAGTCTGTCCGAGAATATAAAATTACTTTTTAAAGACTTTGTGAAAAGGAGACAGAAGACTGTAAATATTTTGTATAAATGACGATTGAAAATGTTGACAAATCCGATTTGAAAACCTTGAAAGAATTTCATGGAACGTTTGCGACACTTGTTCGTAGCAATATTTAATACGAGAATGGTACCACAATTCCAACAAAACTGTATTTCTGTACAAGTGAGAAAAGACTACAAAGCAGTGACATTGGTGTAAGCCATATGACGTTTCTGTGAACACAATAAGGTTTTCTTCCACATGCTGGGTTACGACACAGGTGGCACAAAGAAATTACTTCCTCTATCTCTAGTAAAAAGGAAAAATATAGCATGTAAAAAATAAAAATGAAGCACACAAGTAGCAAGACGATAAAAGCAGCCTTAAAAAAGGCGTAACTCGAGAACGACAATGATTCTAAAATAAAATTAGTGAATGATACTTAGTTCTCTGATGGTACTTTTTAGTTCACTTTACGTTCTTTGATGTAATTAAATTTAAGAAAACTTATCAGTACTGTAATTAGGCTTTTATATACTTTTAAAAGTTTCCATTAGATAGTTCAATATCATTTCTAGAATTTAGATTTATTTATAAAAAAATGTATCTATCAAATATCTATAAAACCTGTACGGAAAAATATTTATTTATAACTGTTTCATAGATTTTAAAGAAATTTCTAGGGATATGAAAATATTTTGTTATTTTAAAGGATTTCAAGAGATTTCAAAGGACCGAGATGAATAATGGTAGCGGAAAACCAAACAATTGAGTTAACATACGTTCAAAACATCAAACCCGAAAGGATCGCTCCACTTTAATCGTTCACATTATACCCCGGTTTCCTCTTTTATTCTATTTTCCGAACAAGAGGAGACCAACGTGGCGCGGACAAACGATGCTCGAAGTAATAGCGACACGGGTAATTAGACCGAATTGACTATAACGTTCGAATTATTTGGAAAGCAAATGCGGCCCTCTTGTTCGCGAATTCGACCAATAGTTGGGGGATTTTGTTCCTGAAGCCCGAAGAATTTGCCTTTTTATCCTCGAAACCAGGGATCGAAATTTCATCAAATAGTGTGTGAATTTTCGCTAAAATTTCTTTTTCCTGTTAAAACGTATAAAGTGAGTTTGACAGTCTCTTTGGACACATATTTTACACTTTAGAGTATATTTAACTTACGTTTTTATTTGAGACTGAAAGATTCCAGGTCTTAAAATACAATTTAAAACTTTGCTAAACAAATAAATAAATCTGGTTTAAACTGGCTTGCAGAGTCCAACTCGACTCGTTTTTCAAGTCAACATTCAAATCCGAGAACTTTGTTTTATAAGGGATTAAATGCATCTCGCGTAATCCGACAGACGGAAAGAATTTTTCACTTTGGCCCATGATCAATGAAACAACCCAGACAATTTTCAGGCGCTATATTATAATTTGAATAATTGCTTATTTGATCTACTAAAAATATAAAATCTCTTCTATCTGTCATTTTTTGTTATAAATATTAATTTGTTTGAATATGTTTTGCTGACGTGCAATTTCCTTTATGTTTCAGAAATTATGTGTCTTTCAAAAAAGTCTCGAGGACCTCTCATCTCGGATGGCCGGAGCAGAAGCGATTCAGAACGGATGGCAGATGCCGAGCGATGCGTCAGAAGCGTCAGAAATGTTAGAGAATTTACAGAAGTTTGGAGAACGATTAGGTCCCATTCAAAGGAATATCGAAGATGCCAACGACCAAGCGAGTGTTTTTGCTTCGAGCAGCGTCATCGTTTCGCACGCCCTGTTAGCAAAACTTGAAGATCTCAACTCTAGGTAGGCCAATTTACAAAAGCTAATTGTAAAATCAAACAGCACTCATGTGTCCAGTTGACAATCAGATAAAATTGAAGTTCTATACCACTTTTTAAATTTCAAAGCAAAACGAAACACTAACGGAAATTTATTCAAGTTGATTGTCTTCAAAATTTAATTCTTTCAAATTTCACTATAAACTTAGATATAATGTCAATAAACGCTTAACTTTATAAACTGAAGAAAAACAAGTTTTATCCACGATCTAAAAGTTCAGGCAAACATTAAAACTGAAAAATTTATACTAATGTTAAATATTTTTCTAGATGGAAAGCTCTGCAAGTTGCAGTCGATGAACGTTATAAACTATTAAGCGGATTTGGAAAGGATGGCAGCACTCCGGGTAGTCAGGCTTTTCTCGCATGTAGCGTGGAACCACCATGGGAAAGAGCCCTCACGCCCGCAAAAGTGCCTTATTATATCAAGTAATTAATTTCATATTACTACTCTAAAATTGCTAGAAAATTCTTCCTAATTCAGATTGAAAGAGTAGGAAAGGAATCTCAATTCATTCTATTTTTGATAGGCTTTACAATTTGAAAGTAAAAACATTATCCTTTACGTTTTTATTTCTGCTGACACCTCGAATATTGATTTCGAAGATTGAATTTAAAAAAAACAGAGGTAGATTATTTTAGATTAAACTTGTGGATATGAATATGCAGAACGAATGAATTTCCAATACATATACATTTTAATCACGCTCTATGTTCAAATTTCGTCAATGTGGAAGTACAAGTTTGTGAAACCGAATATTATTTTACAGCCATCAACTGGAAACGACGCATTGGGACCATCCGAATATGATAGATTTGATGACTTCGCTGTCAGATCTTAATGATGTGCGTTTCTCGGCTTATAGGACGGCAATGAAATTGCGCACGGTGCAAAAACGATTATGCTGTAAGATGTTTTTCATATTAATAATATAAGTTAATCAAGTTTTAACAGAACCTAAAGGATATATTAGATAATAGAACCTAGGATTAGAAAATTAATTTAATATTTATTCATCGAATCAATAATTTCATCATCGATATTAACTTTTTTTCGGCAGTGGACATGCTGAGTCTTTCTACAGCATTAGAACAATTTGATTCACATGGATTAAGAGCTCAAAACGACAAACTCATCGACATACCAGACATGGTAACTGTATTAACTTCCTTGTACGAAATCATCGCAGCGGATAATCCTACACAAGTTTCTGTGCCACTTTGTATAGATCTAGCCATAAACTGGCTGCTCAATGTTTACGATAGGTAAAGCTCTCTACTAACTTCAGTGATATATTTGCAAATCGAATTTTTATTTAAAACTATTATTTTAATTTCAGCCAAAGAACTGGACAGATTCGCGTCTTATCATTCAAAGTTGGACTCGTCTTGTTGTGTAAAGGTCACTTAGAAGAGAAATATAGATGTGAGTAAAGTGATTCGATTTCGTATATTTTAAAAGAAAAGGGCTGTCTTAGTTTCAAAAACTCACGATCAACAAATTTGTATTTTCCAGATCTATTCCGTTTGATCGCGGATACGAATAGGCTAGTAGATCAACGAAAATTGGGTTTACTCTTGCACGATTGCATTCAAGTTCCAAGACAACTCGGAGAAGTTGCAGCGTTTGGAGGTTCCAACATAGAACCAAGTGTTCGGAGCTGTTTTGAAAAAGCAGGAAAAGACAAAAACGAAATCGAAGCTGTGCACTTTTTGAGTTGGTTGCAGCAGGAACCCCAAAGCATGGTTTGGCTTCCAGTACTTCATAGACTTTCCGCAGCAGAATCTGCGAAACACCAAGCAAAGTGCAACATCTGTAAAGAATATCCGATTATCGGATTCAGGTAAATAGTTTAGAACAATAGATTCCTAACTAAACCTTATCAACATAAAATTACAAATTTAGAACTCTAGATGAACTTGAAATTTGAAATAATGATTGTTACAGATATCGTTGCCTGAAATGTTTTAACTTCGACATGTGTCAAAAATGCTTTTTCTCTGGACGAAAAGCGAAAAACCACAAACTAACGCACCCAATGCAGGAATATTGTACAGCGGTAAGCAATTCAACTTTTAATTATATTAAATTAATTTATGTTAAAAGTCTGGTTCAAAACAATTTATTATGAATAAATTAATCTTGAGACAATATTTTAATTTTCCTTAAAGGTTCGAATTTGAATACTCCTCTAATATTTCTTCTAATTTACAGACAACTTCCGGAGAGGATGTAAGAGACTTTACGAGAGCGTTGCGCAACAAGTTCAAGTCAAAACGATACTTCAAGAAACACCCTAGAGTTGGTTATTTGCCAGTGCAAACTGTCTTAGAAGGCGATGCTTTGGAAAGTCCAGCTCCCTCGCCCCAGCACAGTTCTCTGAGTCAAGACATGCATTCACGTTTGGAGATGTATGCTTCTAGACTCGCCGAAGTGGAATTATCTCGCACGAGGAGCAACTCCACTCCTGACAGCGATGATGAACATCAGCTGATTGCACATTACTGTCACAGCCTCAACGGAGGTGACAACGTCAACGTCCCCAGAAGCCCTGTACAGGTCATGGCTGCGATCGATGCTGAACAGAGGGAAGAGCTAGAAGCAATGATCCGCGAATTAGAAGAGGAAAACGCAACGCTGCAAGCTGAATACGAAAGGTTGCGCTCTAAGCAAACACCAGGTTCAACGCCCGAAGATGGACATGGAAGACAACCTGACTGTGATATGATTGCGGAAGCTAAGCTTTTAAGACAACACAAAGGAAGATTAGAAGCTCGAATGCAAATTCTTGAAGATCACAATCGACAACTGGAAGCTCAGCTCCAAAGACTTAGACAACTACTTGATGAGGTGAGATTCTTCAACACATTACTATTTTATTTAGTGCTAAAAGTAGAGCATTAAATTTTATAATTAATTATTCTTTCAGCCTAACGGATCGTCACCATCAAAGACTGGCACCTTACAAACTCGAAGTGTGACAGCTTCCCAATTAGCTACCGACTCTCCCGCTAAAATGAACGGCCATTACCACGATTCTCAAGGTGTGTAAGAATTACGCTTATTAATCCACTAATCAGAATTTAATTAGCAATTATAGTTTTTATTTGTTAACCAGTTGGGGTAACTGAAGTTTGGGTCAATATAATTACATAGTAATAACTACAATATAAATAACCCAATAATTTTTTATTCTCACTCCATATTTTTCATTTTGTATATTTGAATATCTCATAAGGGATGCTTGGTTTAAAATCCTTTGTTTTGACTAACAAAATTGCAATGGTGGGCTGAATTTAATGTGAATAGCTTGAGCTTGTATTATATTATACACGCTATTGCGTATATATGGGCTTAGGAGGCGGAGGTACTGGCGAGGGCAGAATAAGCAGCTTAGAAAGACCGCCACCGCCGCCACATTCTCACAGTGTTTCCCATAACGTGGGTAATCTGTTGCATATGGCAGGTTCGTTGATATTCATGTTCGTCAGTGTATAGTTCATTAATAATAAACATTCCAATGTTTGCACTAATTTTCTCAACTTACTCTTTATGCATACGACAGCATGGATGTGAGAGGTAAAAGAAGCTATGACTAAAGGTTTATTTAATAGTTTATAGTTATTCCTACTAACCATCTCCAATATGAGTCTGTATTTCTCTCCTTAATCAAAATCTGAATAATTTGAAAATTGAGTATCCCGAAAATATTCTGATATATTGATGTATGAAATATGAAATTTTAATCAGTAAATTATTTATATTTTCAGGAGACCTGGGGAAAGCAGATGGCGAACTAGTGACTGTAATGACTGAAGATTCAAAGCCGAATGGACAGAGAGCACCTCCTCCAGCTTTTAAATGAACTAATTTCTATCAAGCTAGATAGGCATCTATGCTTGCAGGAAGAAATTGTCTTATAATCGATAACAGTAATTACAATTGTAATCGTTTTCAATGACCAAGAAAAGTCTGGCTCTCACGCATATCAAAGAAAATTTCATGGCTGTAACAAATAGTTGCGCCAGTTAGAAGCGCAGGTATTTAGGGGACTTTCCATTGTGGTTTTGGGTATTTTATAAGTTTTGATATACGCCACTGTATAGCTGAATTATATAAATAGTGACAGTTACGTTTTGGCTTTGGCAGTCCCCTGAAAAAAAAAAAAACTATTCTACATTTGACTCATCATATCATGATTCTAATCTTACAAAGAATCAATTGTTATGCTTGCTAGCTAAATTACATAAAAGATTAAACTGGTTATAAA
>UCOH01005860.1:0-25975 GCA_900474275.1 Synergus japonicus
ATATATATATATATAATTGATTTTAAGAATAATCATTGTGAGTTATGATTCCAATCGCCGTCAACAGTATCACGTGTACAGATTTTGCAATAATGCAGTTAAGTGTGTCAGTCAAGGAATTAGAAATTTATAATAAGTGTTACTTAATTTTCTTATTGAACAATTAGAGACAAAGGTTAAAGACTTAAAACTTATTTGAATTTGATTTTAAACTCCTTCTTCGACCTCTTTCAACTAGGAGATACAAAAAGTTATTCAAAAATTTAAATACCTCAATGTTTTTAAATATCTGGCACGTAATTGCAGAAATTTTCCAATCTAGAGATAAAAAATTATTATAAACTTACGCACGAAGAATATCTTCATTGGTTCTATCATCAGCCAGGCATTCCCTTCTGGATTATTCACATTATATTCCCATAATACGTGACTTTAATTAGTTATCGTCGCTGCACTTGAGTCTAAAGATATTAAAGTTCCGCACTGTGACATATATTATTATACGCTTCACAGTTGTTCCGGAGCGAAACTATTCGTAGTAATCTCATTACCATTTTCTGACACCAAAAATTATTAATGAAAATCCAATTCTCATCTCTGCCTCCCATTTTTTTCTCCATTCTAGAAAAAGTTACATTAATCAATATTTGACAGTCGACCCATTTTTAATAAAAAAAAAAAAAAAATGGTAAAAGTAATTACAATCAAATACAAAAGTGAAAACGAATAATAAAGCAGAAAAATTACATAATAATCTCAGAAAATAAATCAACACAACTGATGAAAAATCTGAATACTAATAATAATTCTAGACTGTAAATCTCAATAATTATCGATTGCAGCAATCCTATTTGTCTCGCTTATTACATTTTAAAACCGCTCATCAGACTTTTAGTTTCCCTTGCCATAACTTAGAAGTGTTGTAATTGCTGTAAGGATTCAGAAAAATAAAATGCCACTCTGATTAGCAGTTGATTAGAGTCTTATAACTCAAGTGAAATGAGCTTAGATCACTGTCGTTGCCACACGATAAAATTGAATTATCTACAATTATGTCTTTGACAAAAAGGAACTAAAGTAGAGAGAATAATTTGCTCTTGGGTTCTCACGCTTTAGCGTGAATCCATATCAGTTTTTCACCTGGAAAGCCGGGACTTCTAAGCATTCCAGGGAAGATCTTGAGTCGCGTTCCTTGGACGATAAGAAAGCGTTGACATCGTTCTCCTTTCACTCGTCTAATCAGAGTTGCCCTCGACTCCTGGAGTCTCGATATCGACTTTCCAGAGACATTCTGTGAGGGGATCGCCTTGCACGGATTCTCTTCGAAGGCGTTTCACAGACCTATTGTACTTTGCAACCGTATTTATTTAAGTTGTCTCGTTAGAGCTGGGAAATTTATCACGTGGTCAGAAACTCTGCTCCAGTTGCAGTCGATGGTTCTGTAAAAAAAAGACCACTATGAGAAGTAGAGAAGTGCACTTTTTGGTTGGTGTCGTTGCTAGAATTCTCTATCGTAAAAAAGAGGTTGCGATTGTATCGAAAATGGATTCTCACAATCTCGACATCATCAGACCCAAAATTTCAAAAGATTTCTATTAGACCGTTTCACACTTTTCAGGATTCTCTATCAAAATCTTGAACATATAAAGTATTAAGAATTAACGCTCTCCATTCTGACAATAACTAATTGCCCACCATCCGCCAATTTTTTGTTTAAACTGTAACTCAATGAATACTGAGTACATTCCGGGCACAAGGCCAGAACAATTTTTAGCGAGGGGGTCGAGGAAGCTTATTTGCGGAAGAAGAGAAAGATAAATTACTGAGGACTTTCTAAATTCCTTTCTTTTAAGGAATACTCCGTTTTTTTCTAATCACATTCCATCTATTCATTTTACAAAAAAATTAGTAATACTAGGAAGTTTTTCGCTGTGTACCCACAAAGCAAAAAATATCTTACATATAATGTTTGTTGAGTAAAATGAGGAAATCAAATTTTGAGATTAGATTATGAATCCAGTACCCTGAATTTATTCTTCCTATCATTCCGCCAAAGATATTTCAGAATACTGCAATATTCCAGAAGAAGGCAGAGCTCAAAATCAATATTTGAATTAAATTTGAAGATCTACCGGCAGGAGTTCAAGAATGAATTTCACCACGCGTTTTATGTTCAGAGCCTCGCAAGTTTATCATCCATATTCGATCGTGTTCGCAAGAATCGAAATGAAACCAAAGGTTCGATTGGATGCCAATCGTTTGTATTTTTCGAATGGGTATTTTTTTGGGCTGAGTTCGAGTGAAAGCATTTACTGGGTGCCCTTAGGACTCTTAGGAGAGTCAATAGCGTGAGAGCCCGCAAACTAGGCGCCATTGGCTTGGTTATTTCTATTTGGAGACAGAGAGGGGTAAAATCACGAATATAAACATCTGACGACCGCGATCTTTATGGTGGTACGAAGTTAGGAGACACCACCTAGTTGCCAAGAATCTCACGTCCCTGCAGCATCCGCCTTGGCAGTGCCAACTGCCAACTACCAACGCGTTCCCGTGGTATCATGACCCATGATACACTGGACTCTTCTACTTGTTAAATGCTACTTCTCTCAATCTCTCTCTATTCCTTCTTGACTCTCCACCCTCCACGCAATCAACGGAGTTGTGTAACCCAGAAAACATACCCAGAGTCATACCCTTCTGTAGAGAATGAAGGTGGAAGAGAGTGATGTCTTCGTTTCGTTCAACAGTGATAAAATGACGTTATGCATCAACCTGATATTCGAATTTGTAGCAATTTGTAAAGCCTAATGGTTACAGTACACTTATTTTCGTATACTCTTCTTGCTCGACGAATCGGCAGCTCAAAACGATAAATCCTCAACAAGTTATCCAACTCTGCACACGTTTTGAACAATATTTTGGTGCTCTCTTTGAAACATTCTTAGATCCTAAAAATCGAGAAAACTTTAGTTTATAGTTTTATAAATCCCTAAAACTTAAAATTTGTGTTTCTTTAAAAGTCAAGCTTACAAATAAAAATATAATTTTTATCACCTGTTTCTGTGGTTCCTATAATATTTATAAACGTACCTTAATCATTTTTATTTAATTTTACAAAATATCAACTCGATATCTCAATAAATGTAGAACTAATAAATGGTCTTAATACTGGTTTGGATAAATAAATTGCGATTTTAGAATTACAGTCCGTGAATATTTAATATCAGATTTTGATTCAATAAAATATAACACAGTGTTAAATTGTAAAAAATGAATTAATTACAAACTACGTGACAAACTGTCTGAAGAACTTAAAAACGAGTCATACGTAACCAGTGTTTCTCTTTCACCTATAACATCAATATAATTATAAACTGTCTATGAAATATTTTAACTCTAAGTGCTAGCAAAAAAAGATCTTATTTCCCGTGTTACTCGTGGGTGTACTCAATGTGTTGATGACGTTTATATCTTGATTTGAATGTTTTTTTGCAATAGTTACAAGGGAATCTTTTATCAGAATGTTTATCACCGATGTGACAGAACAATGTCAGGCGAGTTTTATAGATTTTTTTACAGTAATCGCATGTGTAGGCTGAATAAACTGTAAAAAAACAGAAAAGGATATTAGTTAAATTCAAGGATGATGGTAATGTTATATATACAAAATAATAAATTTTTGTATACCCTGTTTTATATATTTGAACTTTTTTCCTACAATTAATTTCGATTTAAGTTTTGGCTCCTGTTTTCTAGATTCAACTATTCTTGAATCAGAAATGTCCTAATAATAAGAATAAAAATTTCACTAACATATTAAAAAAATGGAAACTGTTCTTTCGGATTAGAGATGAAGTCAGAAATGTCAAATTTCTTACCTTCTGATACTTGTTCTCTTTAACAATTTTCAATTTTCGTTTCTCTAACTCTTCTTGCAACATTGTCATTGTTGTTTGAAGAAGATCCAGATTTTCCACTAGCCTTTCAATTTTTTCATCGTCCTGCAATAAAATAATATTTCCCGCTTTGATTCTAACTACAGTTTCTGAAATTTCTCTCTTGAAAGTTTTTATTTGATATTCCTTTTCCTTGACACGTTTTTGAGTCATCTTTTTTAATTCGTCAAAAGAGTTTTTAATTATATCATTATCTGTCTTCAGTTTGTTAATTTTTTGGAGGAGCTCATCTATCAGAAGAATATAAAATTATATATATATATATATATATTTAACAATTTAATTAATACAAACAAATATATAATTAATATAAACAAAATACCCATAGTGATTTCCAAAGTTGTCTTCCTCGTGGTTAAATCAAAGATATTAGGTTTTTTTTCTTGTTTTAGAAAATGCGTAATAAAATGTCTGACAGGTAGACAGGTTAACAATATAAAGTAACTTTCATTTATTTACATTCGATGGCGTTGTCATCGATGATCCTTATTGGTTCATATTTTGGCACGTAAATGAAAGAATTCGAAATTCCATGAAACAGATAGAAGGATGGCAATAATTGGTGAGTATTTTTATATTATTTCTTTAACATTATTTTTTTTTTAATTTAAAAATTTCAGCTTAGAAATCTCAATACATTTCAGAAAATCCATTTAAATTCTTGAAAATTCTTTCAAACTTGGTGTAATTAAATTTAATTGTTTTAAAATTGAGAAAACGATTATTTGAAGGGACTACTTGTAAAATTGCAAATTAGTATCATGTAATGGTGTATCTTGTATAATATAACAACTAAAAAAGAAATAAATAATTGAATAGTATTTAAAATAAAGAACATAGCCTTAAAAAATGTATTAAGCATATATTTCTTTTTGGCAAACATTGATAGTAAACAAAAAGTATAACAATTATTCTTCAAGTCTTACAAATAAAAATAATTCTTTGATTCTAATTAAAGTAATATAAGAAAGCATATTTAATATATGCAATTCAAAACGCAAAAGAATTTAACATCTAAGTAGAAAAAACTCTTCTAATTTTCGTAAATAAACAATTATTTTCACAAGTCTTAATGATATTACAGAATTTTTTTAAAACAAAATACAAGTTTCATGAGATAAAAGATTAAAGATTTCAAGCATTTCCTGGACCTTGAGTTCACATTCAGTTAATACCATTCAGCATTGCGGTTCCAATCTGAAAAGCACGATTCGTTAAAGATTTATATTTTTCAGTTAGCACCTAATGTTTTAATGTAAAATGTGATTCTTACACTGGCATTTTTTTTATTGCTTTATACTTTGTTGCGTAATTCATAATTCGATCTGTTCTGAGAAATTCAAAATATTTTATTTTAAAAAATTATGGTATATATGTAGCTTTGAGAGAAATGCTATATCAATATTAAATTATTACGCTTCTGTATGCAATCCTTTAATGTGGCGTTGGAACGAGTGAATTGTTTTCAAAATTCTAAAACAAAGTCTACATTGAAAGAATACTTTAGAATGTACGTTTTCCATATGTCCATCTAGTGCAGCTTTTGATTCCAAAATATTGTGGCAAATTTTGCAACTGAATGTGTCAGAATCTGTAATTCCACAAAAAATTATTGAAACCCTTAAAATTTGGAATACAATCAATATTTATATGAGTAAAAGTATTGTACTTAGAGCCAAAATTCAGTTTCATAAAAGTTACGTAAGAATTAAGGATGATAAAAAAATGGATGACTCCTTTCTATGAAATTATAAATTGATCAAGAAAATTGGGAAATATTATACCCATTTTGGCAGATTTTCCTGCTGGAGAATATCTTTCTTTTCTGCTTTTTTCTGCCGATTTTTTCAAATTTTCGTCTAAATGTTCTTCACCTTTCACGTCCTGATAAAGGAATAGATCTTTTTGATTAATGATCCTCTTAATATATCTTTGCTTCAATACTTGTAATCAAGTATCTTGGAATAATTTCTACGTTTCTTTCATTAAAAATACTCAAGATTAAATAATTAATTCAATGAGGACAATGCTTACCATTTGAGATTTTTTCTCTTTCGATTTATTATCTGTTAGTTCACTTAATTCCTTAATTAAATTTGCTAAATTAATTTTAAGCAAGTTAACTTCCTGCGTCAACTGTGTCTTTTTCAGATTCTGACAGTGTAACTTAGTTTTCAAATCCTCAAGCTCATTGAACAATTTTATTTTGCAGTCCAATTGTTCCATGCGTTCAGTGTCTTTTTTCTCAAGAAGACGTGGAGCTTCAATAGTTTTAAAAATAAAAAAATCTTTTTCGATTTGAACATTTTCGTTCTTTAAACGATTATACTCTGAAATTAATTTATCTGTCGGGAGTAATAAGAATAAAAATATCAGAAATAATTAAAAAAATAAGTGGTTAGATATTCAGTAATAATTCTGCGGAAAATGATTGAATTAATTAATCGTCCTAGAACTTACTTATAGCCTTCTTGCTCATAGTTGAAATATCTTTCTGTTTGATATAAACGAACTGTGTTTACAAACAATTTATGACAAAACTGGTACAAACAAACTGTAACTTTTATTTCTAGAATGAAATAGACTTTCAAGTATGACTTGACGTTTTTAATTTAATTCTTAACTTTATATTTGTCAAAAAGCTTGCAACTAATTCAACTGTTTATTGTTTTGTTGCAGAAAAAAAACATCCAAAATTAGCAGAAGCTTTTTAGTTCTAGCCGTTGGCACTGTTATCGTTTAATTGCATCACGTGACCCGAAGCTTTTCGGTTTTTCCCGATTCACTTCCGAACTCAAAAATATAACTCGAAGCAAGGTTCAAATCGTTCAAATCAAATATGCGTTCAAGCTCAAGCCGGTTCAAGAAAGAAGAAAAATAACAGTTGTGTTATTTGCTTTTTCGTTTGTTCCTGTCAATCTGTTTCGCAAGTTCTGATATTAAAATCAATCAATGATAAAATTGATTCAAGCTCTTTTGATAGAGCGTATAATGGAAATCATGAAAAAGAGTTGATAATTCTGAGTATCTCGGATTCTTGGTGAGTGTCTCGTCAAAATCCTTAAATAAATTTTTTAAATTCTGTAGTGGAGATAGATTATTTACATAATCTCAAATACAGTTTGTTTTCCTGTAAAAATTTGTTTGTAATTTATTTATATTGAATTTCTGAATAATATGTAACATTTAATTAACCCTTTGCGGCACACATTTTTCTAAGAAACAAATTTTACAGTCACAAGTACCTTAGGAGGTTTTCGGGGTCGCTGACTACGAATCCGGAGTCAGATTTCCAAAATTCAATATCTTGAAAATTCAAAATTTCCGCCATCTTGGATTTTTCGAAATTGTTCATTTTGAATTCAAATTCAAATTCAGCGACCATAAAAAACCAGGTACTTGTTGTTAAAAAAGTAGTTAAAAAAATGTAAAACGATGGAGAAAAAGGTGGGACGCTGAGCGTCCCACTATGCCGCAAAGGGTTAAACCATATCTTCAGGGCCGCATATACTATAGGTGCCATGGTCCCAATGCGAGTGTGAAAAAAATTTCCAATTTTCTTTTTTTTTTTTCAAATATATTATGCGTAAGCATATCATTTTACTTGAATATCCTTGTTTATATCCAAAAAATATAAGGGACCCCCAGGCTTCTACAAGCCTAAAGACGCCCCTGCTGTCCGAGATTTTAAAAGAAAAACAAGAGTTTAAGGATTTTCAATAGATTTCAAAGCATTTTAAGGGACTTTAAGGAATTTTAAGAGAATTCAAGGTTTCGAAATCTCTATGAAATTACTTTGAATGTATATTTGAATTCTCCTTGATTACTGATTATTTTCAAAATTGCTTTAATTTATGTTTTTTCATATTTGTAACTTCTTTCTTTGCTGGTCTTAAAAGCATTTACATTTTTTTGTATGCATGTATGTAAAATGTACATAGAGATCTTGGGTGAATGTCGGGTCTAGTGCGAACTCATAGCTCGAATAACTATAGGTATATACACATATACATATAGTTTTTCCTTTCATATAGCCACGCATTTGTAAGTTAACAATCCTGACTTTAAAATTCAAAATCACTGAAAAATAACTAAGTTTACATTTTTGGTTCACTATTTTAAATTATTTTTAAGAATCTTCAAATTTGATTTAGGTTTAATGAGAGTAAAGAACAGACAAAATTTGGGACTTTAATACAAAATATTCGTTTTATTACGTCCACTTCGTATATATTTGCATAACATAAAATACGTATAAAAATTACAATTAAATCTCGGTTAAAAGACCTTAGAATCAGGTTTATTTCATTATGTACTATATTATATTATGCTATATTACATTATACACGAATCTTACAAAATAATAGAATATAATCTTACATTTTCTTATTTGCACGACCTTTTTTTTTTTGCATTCCTTTCGCCAGAATCTCCATTTACATTTCTTCTGTCTTCAGAATCTCCATTTATATTTCTTCTGTTTTCAGAATCTCCATTTACATTTGTTCTGTCTTCAGAATCCCCATTTACAATTATTCTGAATTCAGAATTTCCATTTACATTTACATTTACATTTACATTTACTTCAAAATGTAGTTTCTCCGCATGGATTCGTCTTGTGGTTTCACTTGAAAATTCCTTTGTACATTTATCACATGGGAACCCTGCGCATGCTGTAATTATAAAAAAATTATTTAAATATTGACGCTTTAATTTCATGAATCCTATTAAATATTAAAAAAAGTACTTGATAATTATTTGTACTTACGTTTTTCTGTTGGAAAAACCTTGTTTTTCGGCGATTCAAAAAAGGTGCGTATCAAATCTTGAATTTCCAGATCGTTTCTGAAAAATTAATGAAATTTCATTAATAAAAAGATTATGTCTTAAAAATTCTTTCTAAAAGCAATTTTAGCATATAAAAATAAAATCAAAGTTGTGTCTTACTGCGTTGAATGGTATCGAAAAAGATGTCTTCGATAATTATAACTGGTTGTTGACTGTCCCGCACACATTTTGCAGCGGAATTTATAATTCCGGGAATGGATTCTTTTTATATGACGAGTTAGCGAAGTGCTGCCTTTAAAAAATAGCATGCATTTTACGCACGTATACGTGATATTACCTGTAAAAATTATTTTTTCATTACATTTTTACATTCTTATTAATAACAAGTTATTATTTATACTGAACCCTCGTTTAAGTTGATGTTCATTTAAATTGACGCGTATCTCCCCGCCAAGAGTGTGTTAGCCAATTGCAACAGACCAACGAAGGAGCCCCTCTCGCGGTGAGTTTGGTTAGAAACATAGTGGGAGATACCACCGCATCAACCTAACTGAAAAGTTTACATTTCGAAGGCGTCAACTTAAACGGGGTTTCAGTGTATATTATTTTTCGTAAAGTTTCTTCCTGGAAATTATTGGATCATAATAATTTTACGTTTACTAAAAAATAACATACCCTCGCATACTTTTCTCCGCTTTTTTGATAATTTTTTAGTTTTCGGTCTACCTCTAGTCTTAACTTCTTTTTTCTTTTTTTCCATAACTAGAGGGTTTTCTTTTTCTGTGGAGTTCAGATTTGAAATTTTTAAAAAATTTTAATATTAATGATCAAATCATCAATTAAAAAAAAACATACCGTCTAGTGCATTTTGTTTGTTTCCTGTTTTTTTTGATAATTTCGAACCTTTTCGTGTTTTTTGGATTTTAGCGGTTATTTGCGGTTTTTCTATGCTAGGAGGATTTTCTTTCGCTGTGGAATTCATATTTGGGGTTTTTATTTCACCTACATTTTTAAAATAGCAATGCTACTAATGATTAAATTATTAATGTTGTATGTTTACCTATTCTTTTGGTTCTGGTCTTAACAACTGGCTTTTCCTCTGTAAGTAAAAAACTTCCTTCGTCTTGCTTGATAAAAAGCATATTTGCCGGTTCTATTTCTGCGTGTATAAAGTGATATCAACAATTAAAAAATCAAGTCAGTGCGTGTGTGTATAATTATTATAGTGTAGTGTGATTATTAAAAAATAACATACCCCCGGGTATAATGCATATATTGTCGATTTCTGGTTGAAAGATTAGGTTATTATTTTCCACTAAATCTTGAGGATTCTCTTCCACTAATATACCCAGATTCGCAGCTTCTGTTTCATCTTCCATAGCCTAGTAAAAATAAAATAAAAAAATTCAACTTTACGACCTTTTAATCTTAAACCCAAAACATTTTCTAAGTTTCCATTATCCAACGTACTTAAGGGCAATGAATGTAAGTTCTAATCTCAAAATTTACTTGAGAAATATACGTAGACAGACATTTTTGTATTCTATAGCCCTATTTACTTTTTAAATAGAAATATGCATACAGAGAAAAAAAGTGCATAATTTTAATACCTTGGTGTAAGATGAAGAGATTTAATTTTCAGATTTCTATCTCCGTTTTATTAAAAAAATTAATAGTAGACATCCGTTAAGAATGCGAATACGAACGGATGTCCACTATTATTTTTTTGAAAAAGTAAAAATTGTGAAAAAAACGGGGTTATTTAAACTGGCTCATATGGTAACACATGCAAAAAATGTTCCTTCAAATAAAAAAATTATTTACCATGGGAATAACTACTTCGTGAGGATATTCACTGTCGTCAGTGTAAAAGAAATAATTTTCAGCTTGATTTTCTTGAAGCAATGGATTAGGGTATTCTTCTACTACCATTTGACTCTGATCTTGTTGAACTATCTCTTCTGACAAATCTAACCAGCCTCTATTCGTCTCGAAGGGTTCAACCTCTATCCCGTTTATATCGTGAGAATTTTCATTCTCTTCTGGTTCTACTTCTGCGCTGATTATTTCAGTTCTCATTTCTTCTGGATTATCCTAGTAAGAAAATAAGAAATTATACATGCACTGTAAAGAATCCAGTTGAAAATAATCGGGTAGATCAGGAGACACAAAAATATTAGTAATTGGCCTGTTAATTTTATACAAAAAGGGTAAAAATAATATATTTCACGTTAAATCAATGCAATTTTTAAGTTTTCTTGAGAATTTTTGTCGATTATACACATTTTTTGTTTTATCATTTATACACAATTTCAGGGATTTAACAACAAAAGTGTAATATTACACTATAAATCATTGGACATAAAATATTAATCATTCATTTAAATTAAATTTACACGAAATTTACAAGAAGATTACATCAGAAAATGTATAGATTGTAAGTCATTGACAGACATTGTATATATTTTAATTTAATTTAATTATACTTGTAAGACATTTTAAATATTCTGAAAAAAATCAGGAGAGTTTAACGATTTTCTAGAAATTTCAAAGACTTTTTAATTGACTTCAAAAAATTTGAAATTGCAAGTGTTAAATAAAAATATTTTGATTGGCTATCCGGAAATTTGGTTCCGAAGAAGCGTGATTTTTATATTCGTTTTATAGTATACATTATGTACCAAAAGCTGCTATTTTACCCAAAAATATGAATGAATGTTTTAAGTTTAAAATACAATCAATACAAAAATTCGTTTATTCGAACATTCAAAACACATTATAATTATAAATTTACACAAAATTGTTTACAGTGTAATTTTATGTTCCTTGATTTACGTGGTAATATTACACTTTCACTGCAAGATCCACACAAATATTGTACAAACAATATTATACAACGCCGATCGTTGTATATATTCCAATATCAATCATAATAAAATAATTTCAACCGATTGGTTATTTTAAGCTGGATATCTACAGAGTTTTGTTCAAATGACACAGTTACTGTGTTGAAACAAAATAATAGAAACAAAGTAAACTGCAAGTAGCATTGTCGAAATCGACGCTTATTTGTTTTACAGTTCAGCAATATTGCAAGTTTCCTTTGTTTTCTTCGAACGCGACTTATTATTACATTACCTTCTAAATAGCACATTTGAATAAATTCGGGTAAAGATAATCCTTGAGTACGTAAAATCTGATGACACTCGTCACTCACTCACAACACAGAAAAACGCACAGTGGTACATGTCGAGAAAATTTGTTAGGTTTTTCATGTGAAAACTGGCGGTAAAAGGGAAATGGAGTTGATATGATATGTGGAAAAAGGAAATCTGCCGTTTACAAATTAATGGAAGTAAAGCGAAAATTGGTAATTACCGATTAGCTAAAAGGATTAAGAAGAATAATAATAACGACGCCGAAGATTTTGAAGGTTAGAAATACTGAGACACACCGGGAAGGCGAAAAGACGAAATGGGTGTGAAGGCGCATGCGTTGAAAAGTGTGGAGGGAAAGGAGAAGAAGGCAGGTTACAACGCGTCGATAAAGAGAGAATATAAGAAAGAGACAGATTGAGAGTATTGTGATAGGAGAGTGGGGAGTAAGTGACGGCGGGAAAACAAATTCAAATTTGAAAAGATTTAGAAGGAAATGCTTATTAAATCTTATTGCTTATAATCAAGGCCGTGCTCAAAGGGCAAGTTTTAATCTAAAAATTCGATTTCTACATTTTACTCAACAAATATTAAATTGGGAATTTTTTTCTTCTGTAGGATTAATCAATTTTTAACTAGAATTATACGTACAGAGACAAAAAATATCTAATTCAAACATTTTTTAAGAAGAATGGAAATATACAATTTTGAAGTAAGATTTTTAATTCTTCGTTTTATGCAAAAATATTTATCTATAGTTTTCGTTGAGTACAATGGAGAATTGAATTTTGAGTTTAACATTTGGGTCCAACGCCCCTAAATCTTTTGGAATTTCTTAATAGTTTCAGATTAGAACTTGAATCAAACAGCAGTAAGTTTCATATAGGTAAAGATAGGTTGGTCCAGTTCTAGTGAAAATTGTTTTTATAATAATATAGTTTAAAATTTGTTCTTGTAATAATTACTATATTCTCTTAGAGGTGTTGGAGTCAAACTCTAATCTAAAAATTCTATTTCTTTATTTCACTCGACAAATTTTAAATTTTGAACTTTTTTCATCTGTAGAATTAATTAATTAATTAATTAATTTGTGCACAATTATTTTGTTTCTCTTCTTAAAACTTTAAAATTGTCATTTATGGGGTTTTATGAAATTTTAAATATTATCTTTGATTTTGGAATTTCAAGGTATTTTAAGATATTTTAAAAGGTTTCTAAGAATTTCGAGGTATTTTATGGAATTTTAAGAGATTTCGAATAATTTTAAGTAGTTTTCGAGAGATTTTTCTTCTCTTTAAAATAGGATTTTAAAACTTGTCAGAATTTACGAGGGTTTCGAAAATTTTAATGGTTTTCAAGAGATTTTTTTAGTTTTTACAAAATTTTGTAAAATTGTTTCTAAACAGTTCCTTTTACTTTTCCACTGGATGCTGATTCTTTCTAAAATCGCGGTGAAGTTATTTTTTATGACTTGATTGAAATCTGATTAATTTCTTTCGTTAATTTTTTATAACATTTCATAAGTTTTTTAAACCTTATAGTTCAAAAGATAATATAATTATTAATATAAAAAACTGTCATTATAGAAAATAATTTTTTAATAGTTTAAAAAAAATAATATTTTGCAAGACAGGAGAAATCATTTTTATGAACTAATTAATTTCATATAAAAATAAACAGTATTTAATTTCTAAAAAAATGTTTAGTAGTTTTGTTTTATTCTCGATTCAATCATTTTTTTCCAGGCTACTTTCATGTGCAAGTTTTTATTTCAGTTTCAAAAAAGAATTCATTGAACCTTGAAATGCATTAGTATTTTAATATTAGAAGATAAAATAGAAGGGCAATTTTATGCAGTTCTTTATTGTAAGTCATCGAAATATCTCAAGAATCCGCATCGTAGAAAAAAAAACTCCTCAATTAAAATTTTTTAATTTTCGAGGGAAAGTGATTTCTCAGAAATGTGAAAATGTGAATTTATATCATTTGATTGAAGATTTAAACGTATATAGTCTGACGATTTTTCTCGATTTATTGGAATAAAAATATCAACAACGAAAATTATCTAAAGTTTCAGAAATTATAAAACGATTTTAAGAGATTTATAGTGACTTGGATTTTTAAAAGATTTCATGGAATTTTTACATGGAATCTGATGAAATATTTAATACTCTTAATGGTTTTTGAATGATATGAAGGTATTTTAAATGTTTATCGTAGAATTTTAAAGAATTTCAAGAGGACTCTGATCAGATTTCAATCTATTTTTATGATTAAAAATATTTTATGTAATTTATAGGATTTTAAAACTTGTCAGGGAATTTTATTGAGGGATTTCAAAAGATTAAAAAAAAATAATTTTTAAAAGATTTTATAGAATTTACAAAGTTTTCGTAAAATTTTAATGGCTTTCAAGAGATTTTTCTCATTTTAAACAAATTTACAAAATTGTTTAAGGATTTCATACAATTTGATGAAATTTCTAATGAACTTTTAGAGATTTTTAAAAATTTTAACATGGATTTCAAGAGACTAATGATTATGAAGATTTTTTAATGAATTTTTAAGAGATTTTTTTAGTTTTTAAATATTTTGTAAAATTGTTAAGGATTTCATGGAATTTTATTATATATGAATTCTGGTTAACGATTTTAGAGTTTACAAATATTTTTAATATATTTATTTCAGTATTTACTGTTCTTGAGAAGAGATTATTTTCATTATAATTATTAAGAATTTGAAAAGGTTTCTATCGATTGAAGGAAATAAAGATAATTATCAATCAGAAGGAAAGACTAGGATTACCTGGATTTTTTATCAAGGTGAGACAATATTTGGCACCTACACACATATATATATCGTTTTGTAAATTTAGCACAAGAAGCCAATGTTTATATTTAAAACTGTTTCTAAACAGTTCCTATGGTATTTTATGAAATTTTAAATGATTTTAAGAGATTTTCACGAATTTGAACATAGATATCAAGAGATCAATGGTTTTTAAGATTTTTGTGAATTTTAAGATATTTTAACGAATTTTAAGCAATTGAATAAATGAAAAAATATTATTACCTTATTTGTTAAGTAAAATGAGGAAATCGAATGTTGCCTTTAATTTGTGAGTCATTTAATTAGAATATTATCGAGATATAAAAAATTTGCTTACCATGCCTGAAATTCCAAGTGAACTGTTAATAAATTCATTGATGACGTGCAATTCTTCTTCATTTACATATTCTGAATTATTTTCAAATCCGCACATTCTCGCCAGAGCTTTGGCTTTATCATCTTTTAATTTAAAATTTTGTATGACGAGAGAGCTAAATTCGATCATTTTCAACTCGAGCTCCTGACTTTGTTCATTCGAAATATTAGTTATATTCAAATACATCATTTTCTGCATATTGCGGTGTAAAAGATTTTCTAAGAGACATTGACTTTTTTGTATCTGGAGATGCATATAATTTTTATACTCTTGAAAATGATTGTAAATATTTTGCTTCTCACTCTTAAGCTCTCTAATTATACGAATTAATTCAGCTGTCGAAAAAAGGAAGAAAAATAATTAGAATTAATTTTTTTTCTATCAGATAATAAACATTATTTCACATTACTTCTTAAAAAATAGCATACCTCTTCCTTGGATTGAAATATTTTCTTCTGGAATGTCTTTTTCCTCAACAATGTCCTATATTGTAAAAATAAAATGTTAAATCTGTTTTTCTGATTTTGAAATTTTAAAGATTTAAGTAGAAAATTTTAAAAATTGTTAAAATGTAAGTAACAGTAAAATTTACCTTATTAGCGTCGTTTATGTTTTGTACATATATCTCTACATATAGTAGATCTAATTCGACTTTTAATATGTTATTTTCTTCCACTAATGTGTTTGTTAAAACCTGGTATTGTTGCATGTTTTCATTTACTCTTTCTAGTGGATTTTCATTATTTTCCGCATTATCACTGCCCAATATTATTAAGATTTTAGCGATTCCGTTGAGACATTCAGTTCTTACGAATTTGTAATTCGCGAGGGTTCTTTCAAGTCTTGTATTATGCTCCTTAAAATGGTCAACTTTACGAAATATGGAATCTGTTGGAAGAATTAATTATTATACTTATTAGAACCATTAAAATTCGATTTCAATTTTCTCAAAATAATTCTCAAAATTTGATTGAGATAAAAATTTGTGATAACCACAGAAATAGTAGAATATGGTGTAACTAATAATTTGCAAACATAATCCTCGTTATGGAAATCATAAATCTGAATTAATAATTAATTTATTAATTAAATATAATATTTTCACTTTAGTAAGCATCTTTACTAGGTAATCAAGAATTCAGAGACATTTCGTTACATCAAGTGATTTTTACGAAGTTCTAAATATTTTTAGAATATTAAAAAGACGTCTTAGAATTTTAAGGTATTTCAGGTTATTTCGCGGAATTTTAACAAAAATCATAAAATATCAAGAGAATTTTGAAAACTAAGAAATTTTAAGGATCTTTATGGAATTTTAATTTTTACAATAGAATTTTCTAAAATTTTAAAAGAAGTCAAGAGATTTTAATAATTTTACGGGATTTTCTGATTTTTAAAAGATTTTGTAGAATTTTTAAAAATTTCATGGAATTAGGTAAGATTTCTAAAGATTTTTAAAAAATTTAGAAATCTTATCAAATTTTTGGTAGAGTTTTTAAAGATTTCATAGAATTTGATAAGATTTCTAAATTTTTTGAAAATCTTTAGAAATCATACCTAATTCCATGAAATCCTTAAAAAATTTTCAAAACCTTTTAAAAATTAGAGAAATCAATAAAATTATCTGACAACTACAAAATCCTTTAAACCCCATAAAATTCTAAAACTCATAGAACTCACTTGAAATCTTTTAAAATTCGTGAAAACTTGTTAAAATTCTTAGAAACTGCTTGAAATTCTTTAAATAATACGATAACATTTAGTCTCTTGACGTTCTTTAAAATCTATTCACATTATTATAAATCTGATTAAATTCCATGAAACCTTTAAAATTCTATACACACGGAGAAAAATGTATGTTAAAAAGTAATATATAGCTATTTAACTATGTGACGACTATCTAGATATTTAGATTCTACATATATACTGGGGTTGTTGTTGTTGTTGTACCATATTTTACTATTTCTCTAGTTGTCACATCCATACAGTTTTTTCTGTGTAAAAAAAAATTTTTTTAATTATTTTTCACCACTATTATATCAGTGTAAATCAATCTCGACAACGAAAGATGACTAATACTGTGTTTTTAACAGATTTTTACTTTATAATTATTCAAAAAACGATGAATAAAAATATCTAAAAGTGGAAATTTATAATGGATTCAAAATTTTGTGTTTCAAAGTTGCTTTGTAGTGTCCAAAAATATTCACGCAAAAATCTTTTCGTCATGGGTACTGAAAAGGATACAATTTAACAAATAATTTGCACTATTGGAGAGATTAAAATGCGGGGGCAAAAAATGCCTTCCCATCTTTTTTTCAGGGCAGGCCAGGCTTCCCTACCTAATTCTTTGAGTTTAACCTTTCTGAAATTCAAAAATTCCTGAAACTCTTTGGTGAAATTTGGATATCAATGGTTGTATCTAGTTTTTGGGGTCGCTGATTACGATTCTGATGTCAGAATTGCAAAATTCAAAACCGCTATTTTCAAATTATTCAAAAATTTTTTTCAAAAAAACTAGCCTGCCGAAAATTCTGCGAAAAACGTAGGTTTTAGTTCTATGTATATCTAATTGGAAAAAATTTTTCAAAATTTTCGAACATGTAGTTTAAGCACAGCCGAATTTACTCGAAAAAAAGACAGTTTTTTCAAATTTAATTGTTTATAACTAATTGTTTATTAACAATTTTACAACTGTCTTTTTTATTTTACTTTTTATAGGTACCTAACAGTCTAAAAATAAATACTTGTATACTAAAACAAGTGAAGAGAAATTAATTAAAAACTGCAAAGAAATAGGTGGGAAGTATACTTCTCTCTGCCCCTCAACGAGTTAAATCACTTTAGAGATTAGGAAAATTAAATTCAGTGCAAAAATTACAAACCATATTTACAAATAATAATAATAATAATAATAATAATAATAATTTGTTCATTGAAAAATTTTGAATCTCTACATCTATCTCATTGGTGATTAAGGCAATATGGCCGCTCTTGGGAAAGGCATCTAATAAAAAAAATAACTATTATACGGGTGTCCCACCACCTATGAACAAGCCAGTACTGGGTGATAGAGGACAAAAAAAGAAACAGAAAAGTCCTGTGGCAAAATTTGATCCGGGCCTTAGTTTGGGCACAGTAAAGCTTCAAAGTTGAGCATAATGAACCACCAATCAGGAGCGAGATTTAACACCTAATTGTGTCTCACCAACAGGCACACTATCGAACACTTGAAACACAAACAAATGGTTGCTAAATCTCGCTCCTGATTGGTTCATTATTGAATGAATTATTGAAGTTTTATTGTGCCCAAACTGAGGCCCGGATCAAATTTTGCCAGAGGACTTTTCTGTTTCTTTTTTTGTCCTCTATCACCCAGTACCGGCTTGTTCATAGGTGGTGGGACACCCTGTATAAATTATTATTAAAAAATTCTATTATTTATTTATAAATATTATATAATAAATAATAGAATTTTTTAAGAACAAAATTTTGTTTATGAAACTCGCCCCACTCCCTCCTAGTCAACAACTTAGGGCCACTCTAACTTTTTGGTTACAATCTCAGTTCTCTGGAGCCTGGCTACGGACTTGAAACATGGCGGACAAATATAATAAATGAAAACTCCAACCCAGGCGGAAAAGCCGAACTTATGCCGGATCTTACGAATGGCATTGTACCGCGCCAGTTGTAAATGAGGAGGAATGCCAATACTGATAATTAGTACCGCGCCGACCGTTGGCGCGGTACTGGCTAGGTACAGCCCCAGTATGAACCCGGTAAGAAGGCTTGAATTGAATAGAATTAAAAATTTAAGATTTCAGCGTAAAATTAGAGATAATTTACACGATATTGTAAAATTACTACTTTGGGAGTAAAGAAGTCACCACTCTGAAGGAAGTAATATTACAAATTTTGGTATAATTACAAAACGTATTGGTAAAGTTACAAAAAATATTGTTTACAGTGCAGACAACGTGGGTATTGTTTTTAAGATTCTAAAATACTGTTTAAGCGAAACAAAAAATAAATCGATACTTTGAAAATCCTAGAGTGGTGTTACACCTTAACAAAAATTCGGTTGGCACGATCAAATAATTTTTGTTGCTTCTATGGCAAAAAAAAAGTTTTGTTGCTTCTATGACAATAAAAAAGTTTTGTCCGAACCAAAAACTTTTCTCAGTGTATATTAGGAAAATCGTTAATGCTTCCTTTATATTATAAAGCAAATTCACTTTCACCTTCATCATAATGAGGAAAAGAAAACTGCACAAAACACAAAAAGCATAAATATATAAATATAAATACATAATTTACCTAATTAAATGAAACGCACGAGATAGATTCATAGCTATTTTGATAAGATTTTGTCGAATTTTTAAGAATATCATGGAATTTGATAAGATTTCTAAAGATTTTCAATCTTAAGACATTCCATGATTTTGGACGCCATTACTATATTTTCCAACTCAAGTCATTCTAAAACTAATCATTTGTAACAAGGAATGCGAATTTATCGACCCTTTTTTTAGGATTGAATTTATAATAAAAATGCATACCTACTAAAGTAAATTAGTAAACGAATTAGCACTGTACATATATTTCATTAGCCACTTTCCGACTAATTCACATTGAGAGAAAACGCCGGCGTGTTCTTAATTGCTTCACAATAAAAAAATACCATTTTTCTCAGTTTTTCATAATTTTCTTTAGTTTTCAATAAATTATTTCAATCATCTTGAAAAATACTTTGGAAATAAACAAAAATTCGCACAAAACACAAAAAAACATAAATATATAAATATAAATACATAATTTGCGTAATTAAATGAAACACACGAGATAGATTCATAGCTATTTTGTTAAGATTTTGTCGAATTTTTAAGAATATCATGGAATTTGATAAGATTTCTAAAGATTTTAAATCTTAAGACATTCCATGATTTCGGACGCCATTACTATATTTCCCAACTCAAGTCATTCTAAAACTAATCATTTGTAACAAGGAATGTGAATTTATCGACACTTTTTTAGGATTGAATTTATAATAAAAATGTATACCTACTAAAGTAAATTAGTAAACGAATTAGCACTGTACATATATTTCATTAGTCACTTTCCGACTAATTCACATTGAGAGAAAACGCCGGCATTTTCTTAATTGCTTCACAATACAAAGATACCATTTTTCTCAGTTTTTCATAATGTTCTTTAGTTTTCAATAAATTATTTCAATCATCTTGAAAAATACTTTGGAAATAAACAAAAATTCGCATAAAAACTTACCTAGGTCTGCTGCCATTTTAGATTCCTAGATTTTCCTTCAATTACACTGAGAGAATTTTCACATAGTCAGGTAGCCAGATGTACTAATCCTTGTGCTTACCGTGTACCTCAATTTTCTGAAGTACCGTCTTGAACTGTCGCCCTGTTGCCCCGGAAAAGCGTCTTATTGCAGATCGGCGTCGTAGCGACCTCTTGAGGATCACTGTGACACTATTACTTATATTTTTGCGATTAATTATAAATATTTACAAATACTTATTTTAATTAACTTTATTTTGTTTCTGCAAATCTTGCATTTTTTACTCTACATATTACTTAATTATCCGTATAATTTGTATTAGAATCTATAAAATCTGATGACCTGATGCATTTGCATACAATTTTCCACCAATCAAAGATCTCCATTCGTCAAACTAGGTATTTCACGTAGAAACGGAAAAATGCAAAAATGTCCGTGTACATTATATATTTTTCTTATGTTAGGCCAAAAATGCAGACGAGTAAATTTTACTCTTTATTATTTCACCGTAACTTTTTCACGATTCTATTGAATTTCTACCTTTTATTTCAATACATAGATTTTAGAATTTTCTGCGAATAAAATATTTTCGTTTCGCAAAGGATTTTAGACGATACCTAATATTTCCCTAATTCCGCCCTAATATTTGAAACTTTAAAAAACTCCAAAAGTTTCCAGGTGCCAATTTCAAATTTATAACAACGATTCTGGTTAGCGATTTTGGGATTTACAAATATTTTTAAATATATTTATTTCAGTATTTGCTTTCTTCAGAAGAAACCATTTTCATTATGATCTTTTTTCTGTTACAGAATTTAACGTTAAGCTGATATTATTATTAAGAATTTGAAAAAGTTTCTATTAATTGAAGGAAATAAAGATAACTGTTAGAAATTTCTGTTGTCATTTCACAACAAATGTATTGGAAGTTTATTACCAATACGTATTGTGATTTTACAATACAATGTTGTGAATTGTGAGAAATTGAGTGTTTCATGTAATATGGTTTGCATTACATTATTATTAAAAATTCAAAAATCAGTGACCTTATCGTCGAAAAGTACACAAATCAAGAATTAACTATGATTTATAGCTGAACTGTAACCCAGAAATGCATTCCTAAGGTTATAATTTCGAACACGAGAAATTGATTATAGGTTACGTATACAATTTTTTTGATTTTTCAATAATACTTTAATTGATTAACTTTCTTTTTACAATCAATGTATTACGACAATTGTATATTGTGGTTTTTTTATTTAGATTACTTCGTCCATAATGCTTGCAATGTTTAAAATGTATTTAAAGGAGAATCTATTGTAATATCACAATACATGTATTGTAATTTTACAATAAATTTGTTGCAATCGTCCTTTACAATACATGTATTGTAATATTACATTACAATTTATATTGTAATGTGTTGTAAAATCACAAACATTTTTAACAGTGTAACTCTTTCTCAATACTTCTTTTTACCTTTCCACCAGATGCTAATTCTTTTCAAAATCGCGATGCAGTTATTTTTTATGATTCGATTGAAATCTTAATAATTTCATTCGTTTTTTTGGAGATATCAATGCTTTCCATTGAGTAAAAGTAATGAAATTTGGTTCAAGTTTCAGACGTCTATAGTCCGAAGATTTTTTTTTTTTGATTTATTACTGGAATAAAAATATCAACAAGAAAAATTTTCCAGCTTCCAAAACCTAAATTTGTAGTTACATATTTAAGAGCAGAAGCTTGTCCGGTGTTGCCTGAGATTTCATAAGATTTTAGAATAAGTTAAAAAAGCGGAGAATTTTAAGAGATTTCAGGAATTTCAGGGGATTTTTCAGGATTTCAAGAGATTTTTAGGATTTTGGAAGAGATTTAGTTATTGTTAAAAGATTTCCTAAAAACATATATCGTTTTAATGAATTTAAAAGGATTTCAAGAGATTTTTAAGATATTTCAAAGATTTTTGGCATTTTTAAGAGATTTTTAGGATTTTAAAAATATATCCTGAAGTTTTAAAAGATTTTTAAATCAACATTACAAATTTTTTCATTTTTAAAGTTTTGGAACTTTTTGTATTAAATTTTCTTTTAAAGTTTTAATCTCATTTTTATAACCTTTTTAAAAACATTCTAAATAACTATAAACTAGGAGTAGATTTTTTGAAATCTTTTAAATTCTTCTTAAACGCTGAAAAAAATTATAAATTCTCTAGAATCCTTACTAAATTCTTAGAATCATTTAAATATCTTGAAATCGTTTAAAATATTTCTAAATCCCTTAGAATTCATTAAAATTGCTTGAAAGATCTTGAAATCACTTCAAATTCCTATAATTTCCCTAAAATCATTTTAAGCGGCTTCAAATCTGTTCAATTTCTTTTGAAATCTTTTGAATTGCTTGGAAATTCATTAAAATTTATTATATGTACTTGAAATTTCTTGTAATCCCTTAAAAATCACTTAGAATCTCATGAAAGTGACATTCTTAAAAGTATGTCTTGAAATATAGTAAAATTGATAAAAATGTCTGACTTTATTATTATTATTATTATTATTATTATTTAAAAAATCCAAGAAAGTCACTAAAATAAAATAAAATTTCTCAAAATTCTTTAACAATTTTTTAAATCCCTTATAAATTTATAATTTTAGGACTTTAGGATTTTTATGGATTTCATGGAATTTGATGAGATTTCTAATGATTTTAAAAGATTGTAAATGTTAAATTAGTTAATTAATTAAATTGGTCTTTTTATCCCTTAAAGTTCCTAAAATTCCTTCAACTCTCTTTTTAAAATCCTATGAATTATCTTGAAATCCTTTAAAGTCCCTAAAAAAATCCTCTAAAATCCCTTATAATCTTTTTAAATCCCGAGAAACGCCAGATAAATTTCTGCTAGTAAATAAAAATAAAATAAAATAATCTTAGAAACTGTTGTTGACATTCTTAATCCAGTAAATATAAAAAAAAATTTCAAAAATTCGTCAGACTAGACGTTTGAAACTTCAACTCAATAGTAATCAATGCAAGAAATCTTGTGGATTATAAGAAAGTTGAAATTGATATTACGAAGTATTAAAATTGTTTGAAATATATAACATGTCCGGAATCTTTATTAAATAAAAACATGTTTTCCAATGCAATTTCGAAAAAGTTCCAAGAACTAAATATTAGAACAGAGGAAGCATTAATTAATTAATAAAATGAATTAATATTAGGTCACCTGATTTATGTTAATACAAAGAAAAGTTTATTTTCTTTACATCAGCCTAAAATTTTGATTATTTGAGAAGTTATAGTTGAGAAATTCATTTTCGAAAATTACAATAAAGCATAACTTTCAAAAAGTCAAATAACACAGGGTGTCTAGTGATCAAGAAATTTGAAATTCCCGGTTTTTTCCAGTCTTTTCCAGGTAAAATTGTTTTTCCTGCGACCAATTTATAGTTGCCTTTTTATGAATTTCGAAAAAAAATTGAATAAATTAGTTGTTTTAATTAGTTTCTCATTTTTGCACACCTTTTGCTATTAGAAAAAATAATTGAAAATTTTTAATTCTTGAAGTATAAAATCTTGTAATTCTTTATCTAATTTTAGGAATCTTCACGAGTTTTATAAAATTTCTTAAAATGACTTTATTACCCTTTTCAAAATCTGGGCAAATTCCTTTAAATTTCATAAATTCACTTGATATTTCTTAAAATTACTTAAAATTACCCAAAATTTCATAAAGTCTCATTAAATCTCTTAAAATTTCTGAAAATCCACTGAAATTTTGTAAAATCTATTGGATCCATTCAAAGTCTTTAAAATTACTTAATATCCCATAAAACATCGTAAAATTTCTGAGAATTACGTAAAATTCCATAAAATATGGACAAATTCCTTAAAGTTATTTTAAATGCTATGAAATTTCATGAAATTCCTTAATATTAATTAAAATTATTGAAAATATCATAAAGTCTCATTATATCTCTTAAAATTAATCAAAATTCCATGGAATTTCGTTAAATTCTTGAAAATTCTCGAAAATCCAATATAATCTCACCAAATTCTTTATTTCTGGAAATAAATGTTCTTCAAATTACTTATTATCTCATAAAATATCTTAAAGTTGCTTAAAACTACTTATAATCTCCCAAAATATTAACAATATTAAATATTAAAAATACTAAAAATCACTTATAATCCCTTAAAATTATTAAAAATTCTGTGAAATTTCATGGAATCCCTTAAAATTTCAGACAATCCCATGAAATTTTGTTAAAATCGTTAAAATTCTTGAAAATCCAATAAAATCTCGTAAATCCCTTGAAATTCGTTAAGTCGTTAAAATAACTTAATATTCTACGAAACATTGTAAAATCTCTGAAAATTACTTAAAATCCAATGCAATTTCGTAAAATCTTTTAAAATTTCATAAAATTCATCGAAATATCGTGAAATCAATTAATATTTTTAAAATCTCAATAAAATTCGAAAACCCCTTTTAAATTCGTTAAAATTATTCAAGATTCCATGAAAACTCATTAATAAATCTCTTAAAATACCTTAAAATTCAATGAAATTTCGTAAAATGTCTAAACGTTTCTCAAATTACATACTTAAAATTCCACAAAATATATAGTCAAATTCCATAAAATTTTTTATAATCCTTTAAAATCTCACAATTTTGCTGAAAAAAATGTGGGATTGGGAAAATTAAGGGATTTCAAAAGTATGCAAGATAATTTAAAGATTTTAATTTTTGAAATATAAAAATTTATAATTCCTAGTCTAATTTTAGGAATTTCAATAAATTTGTAAAATTCTTTTAAATTCTTTAAAATTATTCAAAGTCTAATTAAATCCTATTAAAATCTATCAAAATATGTATCTAAAAATGCAATGAAATTTTGTGAAATCCTATCAAATACCTTAAAAGTTTTTAAAATCACTTAAAATTACAAAAAATATCGTTAAATTCTTAAAAAATTCCTAAATAAAATTCCCGGATTTTTCCGGTTTTTCGGTTCGCTAGACATCCTGAATAACCGGGCAAATAAAATATTTTGCTGTAATGTATTCCTGCTTTGTATTTCAATCACCCCGTTACTTAAGAATTTAATGGATTTTATTAGGACCCGCGGAAGCGAATTAAGAATCAATCAAATAAATCCTGAAATCATTACGTATTCAGTGGATGCTTTATATCTGGATATTTTTTGAATTGCATAGCTTAGGGAGAATTTTAGTGCTTCTACCGCTACAACGAGAAGTAACTAAGAACTTGATTTATTAAACCACATTCTACCACGTGCCGTTTACATCTCTATTTCTGTTCCCTCTGACGATGTGCATCCATCTTCACTCGTTCGATTCCCAATCGATCTACCTATTCATCTCGGTAACGCGAGAAATTTTTTTAATCACCATGAATTCCTCCTGTGGAACACGTCCACGAATAAACAGAAAGGAAAATCGACTCGAATATAATCGATCTTTAAATTACAACAAAGAAGGAAACGCTAAATCTTCCTGTAGAAAAATGTAAAATATATATATATATATATATATATATATATAT
>UCOH01005861.1:0-21067 GCA_900474275.1 Synergus japonicus
GATTTGAAGTACGAGCAAGGATCTGCTGATGATAAAGACTATGGAATGGCTTATGGAGACGAAGACGACGAATGAAGAAAGTCATTTTATATTACGTAAATTTCTGTTTAATTTCATGACCTTGTACAGTAAAAGGCTCAAACATTCTCAGAATATTATTTATATTACAAATTATTACATTTCGTAATTTTTGGAATAACTTTCGTAAAAATAAAAAATGTTTCACTTATTTGAGTAATTTTAATAGTTTTCTAGAAATTTGTTAAAAAATTTCAAACAATATAAATTTGAAGTTTTTGTTGGTATAAAGAAGGTAGAAGATTTTGAAAAAAAAATCCTGTGCATGAATTCGAGCATTCTTTCGTGTATAAAAATTCAGGAAATTTCTACTGACCCGAAGTAGCGAAAAAAATTCTTGGAATTTCGCGCAAGTAAAGGCATCGATGACAAAAAATATAATTATATACTGCTTTACCACTTAACGAGATATGTTCCTCTTTTCCTCCAAATCAGTTTTGTACCGCTTAATTTATCACCGAAGGATATATGTCCCTCTTTCCCTCCAACTTTACTCTGTCCGTCTTTTCCTCCAACTCAGTTCTGTACCGCTTTACCACTGAACGAAATATGTCCCTGTTTTCCACCAACTTTATTCTGCCCGCCTTTTCCTCTAGCTCAGTTTTGTACCGTTTTACCACTAAAATTAAACGTGTACTTCTTTTGCTTCTCTGATTTTTAAGTCTCACTTTACCTATCCAACAATAGTTACTTTCCTTTTACTCTCGGTGCCTCATATATCAATTCTTACAATATAAAGGTCATTCACTCATTAGCATGATGATTTTAAAATACATACGTACCATTAAATATAAATATATATATACGATTATTCTAATGAATTAATATTTAAAGGCGCCTTTAAATTCAAATATGATTTGTTTACCTTTATAATTATCTAATTTTAATGTATAACACATAATGAGAATGTAGAAAATAATATATTATTATAAAGACTTGAGTTATTCAAAAGTCTCTTTTAAATAAAGTGCGTTCATTATCTTATTTTATAATTTTATAATGTCCGAAATGATTATAAATACTACTCTCAGGCTTGTTGGTAGTTGTTAGATAGTTATAATCAATTGGACATGAGTTTAAAATTTTAATTTCTGAAGTATTAGCCGAATAAAAACTCGATTCATTCTTTGCAACTTTACACAACACGTAACACCGAGATCGAAATCACAGCTAGTTTAAGACAAATAGATATGTTTCTTATCATTTTCTCTATATTTCGCGTTATTTGGCTCAAAATTTGAATTTTCGTTTTTTCAAGAAAATTCTAAGAGTTGTTATACCAATCTCAAAGGGCGTTCAAAAAGCAAAATTTCTCATCTCTTAACTTTTTTTCATATCCTGTGTCATTTGGTTTCAAATTTTAAATTTCTTTCGTTTTCAGAGTTATTGAAAATGCTTCAAGTTTTGAAATTTTATGATATTATCCAAAATGGCTGGTTAACGATCTTGACCTTCATTTTAGGATTCTAAAAAAGTATACCAAAGGCCAATCCAATAGGTCCATTCTTTCGGTAGTTATTGTGCTCGCAAACAAAAATCTAGAGACAGACACATTGGAAAAAACATGTTTTTCGAATTCAGGGGGTTACAAAATGATACGAGAAGCCTAAAGTGGCGACTTGGCAACTGCTCGTGTGAAGGAGTCGTGTAAAACCGAGGCTCGGCTTCATCTCACTAGGCCTCGCCTCGGGTTCACGCGGCGGCTTTACACTATCAGTTACCAAAACGCTCATTTGTCCTCATGTATCGAAATATACTATTTAAAAAAATTATTCAATTTCTTACGAAATTTTTCTATACACTTTAGTTTTGGATTTTGAACAGATTTTCGATGATTAAAAACAAAAAATGAGTCCTCAAAACTAGTTAAGAGACATTTTGTAGACGTTTTTAAAAACAACAATTCTTCTGAATTTTTTTTTTCTTAATGTCAATTTATTCAAATTTTAAATATTAAATTTTTCAATACAATTTTTGGATATAGTTCCGTAAGTGGTTACCCTGGATATATTTGATACTACGTATACTCAATGTAAAAGAAAATTAATTAGGACGTCAAAATACGTAAGTATACGTAGTGCCAAAGAAATCGGAGGTAATCACTATTCTGAACTACACCCCCATTTTTTTATCATTAATTAAATTTTATAATATACCTAGATGTATTTATCTAATTTTTTTTTTCAGAGAGTTAAAGGAAACATGAGAATGAATGAAGAAGAAGAAGAAGAAGAAGAAGAAGCAGAAGACATAAATAATATCCTATAGAAAAAAAAATATAAATATAAATATATCAGGATACAATGGAAATTACATTACATCGCCTAGATGAAGGCGGAAGCTATGAAACTGAGTTTTTCGTCTTAACTCAGCAAAAATCAGTAAATATTTTACATTATCTGTAATTTCTGACGTACTATTAATACTTTTTTTGATCATTTTATTTTTATATATTAATATCTTCATGTATTTATATTTATTTGTATTTATATTTGTATTTCCTATTCTAGTATACGGTTGGTAGAAAATTCGACAACGATATTGTGTTAAAATCGAAAAAAATTTCGCCCAATCATTGCATTTTTCATCACAATTCAGATGGCTTCTTTGTTGAAGTTTTGAAAGTAAGTCCAAACTTCATTAGAAAAATTGAGAATTTTCAAATAACACTAAGAATTAAAAATTAATATTCCTATTTATTTTATAGAATGAGATGGGCTTATTTGTTAATGGTGAGGAAAAAATTAAAGGTAAAATTATTCCTCTGCATAACGAAGACATTATTGATATAGGAGAAACATACAAATATAAAGTACAAGTTGAGGTAAGGAAGAAAATCCTTTAAGGGAAATAAAACTAAATTGTTTTCCTCTTATATTCGTATTTTCAATCTAGAAGTGAGTTTCAGAATCTATATTTGTTGCATTTCTTGAAAATTAATTATTATAATTATTTTTTACAGCGTCTAAAACCAAACGTCACAGAAGAAAATCAATTAACTTCTGACTTCGTTAAATCACTGCCTGAAAATTCTGTAGTAAAAACAGAACCGATAGATTCACTTTCACATTCTGATTTTTCACAGTTTCAAGTTCGGGGCCTTCATCTAGAACAAATAGATCCTAGTCTACCGGATAATAGGATCGACAATACTGCTCACGAGAACAATGTCAATATTCCACTACCATCGACTGATATTATTATTAAAAGGGAACCAGATGATGATTTTTTTGGTAAGTTTCTAAAATTATGCTTTTAAATATTTATAGTCAGTACCAATTTCGCTTTTTAAAATACTCACAACTGTCAAATAATTTAAAGCGGACTTCACAGTTTTTTTCATTTTTCAGGAAACTTCACGCTTTTTCCCTTTTAAATGGGAACGGAATTACTAGAGTAGTTTCTTAAAGATATTTACAAAAATTTAGAAGCTTCTTGAGAAAATTTCAAAACATTTTAAAAGATTTAATTTAATTATAAATATTTCTTTAGAAGTTTTCTCTTTTTACATCTTTTTAAATTTTCTCAGTAAATTTGCGAAATCTGTAATATGGGTGATTCTCAGATAACTGATTTTTACAACTCAAATTAAAAAAAAATTAAAAATGCTTTAAAACCTATGTTTTTGGTACTATTGCTCCTTCATTATGCTCAGAATTAAGCCTGTAATGTAGTTCTACTACAACTTTAATAGACAAAAAATTACGACAAGAATTGTAAAAAAAAGATGTAAAAAAAGGGTGTTTCCATTTTTAAAAAAAGTTGATCTTCAAAAAGTCATGAAGGTCAACTTCAAGGTCAAAATGAAAGTCACCATTGAATTCCCCGTTGAAATTTACTGCAGGAATGATCTTCACTTTTTAAAAAAAAATATTTTATCTGAGGAAATATCCAACCGTCCCGGGACATTTTAGACACCATGTATATATAAATGATATATATAAATAATATATATGTATACAAATATATTTATATATTAATATATATATTAAGAAAATATATATTAAAAAATAATCTGTTTTCTTACCATGGTACTGACATGTAATTTTATGACATACCTTTTTCAAAATAAAACAACTTATTTGTGTCATAATGTTGAAACTAAAAATAAACACACAGCTGTAAACTCTACACAAATAGTCCTTTTTTAAAATGCCACCAGAAGAAGCTAACGAAACTAAATGAAAAATGGCGTTTTGACGGCAAATATTTTAAATTTAAAAATTGAATAAAATCTCATGACAAAATTAATGATAATTATTCCTTTCTACCAATCAATATTTTGGTATAAGTGCAGCATACTTTGATGGAATATACATTAGATTTTAGTTGTAAAAGCTAAACATTAAATTATAAAACGAATCTTAATTAAATTATAAATTTAATTTGAAAATTATACATTTAATTTGAAAAACGAGAATCGGATATGCCACAGTACAGACATTTAGAGTGTATTTATGTAAGTTATATATGATCCATGACTACTTATGCTTTAATATGCAATGTCAACGGTAGAATACTATCAAATTTATCATACTTATAATTTTCTAATAAAAAAAAAATATGTTGAATGATAAAGAAAGTACTGGACATAAAAAATCACAACTATCTAAGAATCAGCCATATATATTTGTGAAAACTTCTATAATACCTCAAAATCTTCAAAATTCTTATTCGAAAAAAACGTTTTTAATATATCTTCATTTTCTAAGATTTTCCTAAATATTTTCAAGTGTTAAAATGTTTTCAAATTTTCTCAAGAAACTTGCGAAATCTTATCGATTTCTGGATTGCTTTTAAAACTGCTAAACATTTTTTCTTTCCTTTTTAAACTGTCAGAAATTTCTTTATTGTTTTTTAATAAACTTTTAAAATACAAATTTAAAAGAATATAGAAATTTGCAAAAAAAATTTCAATATTGAATTTTTTATGGTATTATGATTAATAATTAAAGATTAATTAGATGTCCCGCTAGCGCCAAAATTTATTTACACGATCTTTTTTTAAAAGATGATAAAAATTTTTCGTTTGGTTTATATAAAGACAAAGGTAAAAACATATACCATGCAAAAAAGCATTATTAAGCTTTTATTCTGTCTTCTTCTATTTTTCGGAAATGTTACAATTAACACCCCCCTCAATATGATATATTTTTAACTTAAACGTGTTAACATTTGCAGCATTAACAAAACTAAGTGTGAAGTTGTATCAAAACTTGTGCTTAATGAATAAATACTTTTTTTCCTCATAGAGAAAGCAAATTGCAGTCGCTTCTTAATTGCCCAGTGGGAACAAAATTTGGCGACGTCTTTACGACATCGTTACGACATCATTGCCACAACTTCACGACATTCTATGTCCATATCTTTAAGATGTCTTTACGATGTCGTAAGTCAACACAAAAACGTACGACGTGTTTACGATATCGTAAAAACATGTTAAAAACATGGACATATGATGTCCTAAAGTTGTCGTAAATATGTTGTAAAGATGTCGCCAAATTTTGTGCCCACTGGGTGGACTTTTTACACATTGAAAATTTTCATCTTTGATACACCACCTACCACGGGCCTCTTTCTAACTTTGTACTCTGCCTTTTTTTAAGTGCGCGCACCAATGATTAGTATTGTATAGTGCTCTGAATTAATGCCTTCCTTTGTAAACATGTCAACGCTACACTGGTTTCCATTAAAATCTTACGGAAACCAGGGTTGGGTTGGCATGTATACAAAGGAAGGCATTCGTTTGTACAGAAATGCCTGCACAACGACAGGTACCGGCATTCCTGTACAAAACAAGTACAGAAATATGAATTTTTCGATTTTTTTTGCTACAATTTTTTTCAGACTGGCATTATTTTAAACTAAAAAAAAAGAAAAATCGTGTTCCGCTTATAAAATTTGTTCTCCCTCAATAATATTTTTACAAGAGGCTGTAGAATTTGCAAACTTACAAATTTTTTTAATCAATAATAATTTAATTTTCTACTATTTTAAATGATTTTTTGTCATTTTTCGCTATACCATTTCAATGGTATTTTTCGAAATCTACCTTTTATCGCGGCCATATTAATATGATACCGCTGCAACAACTCATTTCGTTCGTCCGCTGGTGCGATCAAATATGTTTAGCGACTTTTTCTAAAAAATGATAAAAATTTCTTGTTTGGCATATTACATAAAATCAAAGGTTAAAACATATAATGTGCCAAAAAGCATTATTACGCTCTAAAACGATAACCTACAGAATGCAGTGAAGCGAGTGCCCCCTCAGTCGATAGCTAGCAGAATATATAGGTGCGGACGCTAGATATATTTGATCGCACTAGCAGACGAACGAAATGAAGCTCAAGCGTATAATGCTAAGCGCCCGCGCCAACACATTCTTGAGTGATAATAGCGTACCGACTGCATGCGGAGACGTTAACATCACTGCATTGACTTAAAAACTAAGTGTGAAAGTTTTATCGGGGTGTATTACCCCTCGTCAAAATCTAAACCTAAAAGTCTTCCCTGTAAAATGGAGTCTAGAGATGGATGGGTCTAGATACCGTTCATTAATTCATCAAGAATATTTTCAAATTCTTGTACTTTAAGATTATACTGAGCTTATTTTAGGGCCAGCTTGAGAACTACAATGGTTCGCAAATTTTCTTTACGATAATTAACCTTTTGTTTCTCTATCAAAAGGTTAATCAATCGTTTGAGTTCTTGGACTCGATCTTGATCCATTTTATCGCGTAATTCTCCACAGGTGCAACTCAAATGCTGTCGGAACGAGAAATGATGTCTTTGCTGCTGAGCTACAGATACTACGCAAGCAGTGACGTGTCAATGACCACTCTGTGCATCAGCCAATCAGACGCAGAACACGCCCAAGTGTTGACATCTCAGGCTCCCTTTGAGTTGTATGGTATATATCAGGGATGGCCATGTAAAGTGCAAAAATGTGTTATCTCGACAAATCTCTTTTATCGCTTACCGCCTATTTTATAGTTAAATGACATGAGATCTTACTTACTTCTTACTTACTTATCAGATAATGGAAGAAAGTATACACATAAGGTTACACTCGTAATCAAAGAAAAAAAAATTCTGAATACTATCTGCTCTATTTTGTAATTCTATAAAATATGATTGTACTTTCATATATTTTAAATCTATTTTTATGTTTTTTTTTAGTTTCAAACAATGCCAGCCTGGAAAAATTTGTAGTATAAAAAATGTCTTATAATGCTCATTTCAGGTACAGTTCCCTCCATTAGCGCCTTCCTTCGTAAATATGCCATCCCAAAGCTGGTTTCCCTTAGAATCTTATTGAAACCAGCGTTTGGATTGCATTTTTACAAAGAAAGGCATTAATGCAGGGCATTCTTCGAGTAGGTGTCATTTGTTTTAGTAATTGTTAGCGTATTCTTTTTTAAAAAAAAGACATACATTTCAGACAACTTCATATTGCGTTCCTCATTATGCTTTACCTTCACAAACGAATAAAAGTGCCGTCCCATGTCGGCAGAAAACGTAAAGCAGAAAGCAGAAAATCATTAGAGTGAAGGAGAGAGAAAGTCTGTCTGTCTCTTTCACTCTTACGATTTTCTGCTTTCTGCTTTGCGTTTTCTGCTACCATAGGGCGGCATCCTAATAAGGAGACCCAACTGGAGGGTTCGGTAAGTAAAATACCTTAGGTAAATTACATGGTTTTTTACAGTAATTTACTAGGTATTTTACGACGAAAACAAAAAATTCTTATAACATGGGAGGTTTTCTACGTAAATTTTCGCGTTTTCTCCCCTTACCTTGCTGTTAGCCATTCATGATATTAAAAATCAAAGATAGTTTCTAATATTACCGCTTTGGAGCGATCCGCTGTACTGACATAGCCACCTGGTGGCAGAATTCTTCCATTATCTGATAAGTAAGTAAGAAGAAAGTAAGAACTCATGTCATTGATCCATAAAATAGGATGAAGGTGATAAATACCATATAACTCGAACGGAGTCAGTGATTGGTCGAGTTCTGTGTCTATCAAGCTGATGCTTAAAGTGGGGATTGACACGTCACTGCTTCCGTAGTATCTGTAGCTCAGCAGCAAAGGCATCATTTCTCGTTCCGACAGCATTTGAGTTGCACCTGTGGACTTTGACGTAGGGTAATACACCTCGATAAAACTTTCACACTTAGTTTTTAAGTCAATGCAGTGATGCTAACGTCACGGCATGCAGCCGGGACGCTATATCACTCATTGAATGCGTTGGCGCGGACGCTCAGCATTTTACGCTTGAGCCCCATTTCGATCGTCCGCTAGTGCGATCCAGTCTAGCGTCCGTGCTTATGTATTCGGCTAGCTGTAGACCGAGGAGATACTAGCTTTACTGCATTCTCTAATTTATATTTATTTGCATATTCTTATAATGAGGGCTCAGATTGTAATTAAAAGATGGGTTATGAACATTAAGTAATAGTATTTTTTTAAAATCAAAATCTTGTTTTTTCAATTCAACCTTCCTGCCCTACAGTGAGTAACTTTAGGCATAACCATCTTTTTATTTACAATCTGAGCCCTCATTTTGAGAATATGCAAATAAATATAAACTATAGAAAGCAGTGAAGCTAGTGTCTTCTCAGTCGACAGCTAGCCGAATTCACAGGCACAGACGCTAGACATATCGGATCGCACTAGCGGACGAATAAAATGGGGCTCAAGCGTAAAATGCTGAGCATCCGCGCCAACGCATTCAATGAGTGATAATAGTGTCCCGGTTGCATGCTGTGATGTTAGCATCACTGCATTTGACTTAAAAACTAAGTGTGAAAGTTTTATCGGGATGTATTACCCCTCGTCAAAATCTAAACATAAAATTCGACTGAGTAAGATGGAGTCCAGAGATGGATGGGTCTAGAGAGATCCTTCATTAATTCAAGATCAAACTCAGCTCTTTTTAAACCTAGTTTGAGAAGAACTATGTTTCTCAAATTGTCTTTACGATAATACACCTTTTGTTTCTCAATCAAAATGTTCAGCATCCTTTTGAGTTCTTGGATTCGAACTTCATCAATTTTTTTGAGAAATTCTCAAGAGGTGCCACCAGAATCACGTCACAACGAGAAATGACGCCTGTGCTGCTGTGCTACAATACTAAGATACTTCGCAATCTGTGACGGGTCAATGCCCACTCTATACATCAGTCAATCAGAGGGCGTTTTCAAAATTAAGGTTTAGAGAGCTGTTACACTTGAACCCCTGAAATTTCACCAAATTCTTTTCCTCTATAGTCACATCAATTGCGTATGCGTCATATTAATTGCGCATGCGTAGAGCGTTTAAATATTTTTCAGCATTTTAAACTGCGCGCCAATAGCAACCAATCAGATGCCCTGCGTTATGGCATGCGCAGTGGTATCACTTGCTTGGCGAGAAAGATGCTGGTAGTGAAATATGAGGGAGGAATGCGGTGAAATTTTTAGTCTATTAGAATAAGAATACGCTCTATAACACGGTTGAGTCTTTCCCTCCTGATCTCTAAATGTGTGTACAACGCTCGTTAATAAATTGACAAATGATTTAACCAGTGCTTTTTTATTTCTATTTTAACTCCCTCGTTCTCTTCCTGCATGCCTCAATTTCAGGAAAGAGAACGACATAGAAGAAGGAAGCCGTTGCCGCGACCAAAGTCCCTCTTGACCTTGTCCTTAGAAGGACTATATCTCAATAAACATCTCGTCAAAAATAAACAATCAGGACCATCAATTACATTAGACGAAAAGAACGTTTTTAACCATTTATTCCCGTTAACAGGTAAATTCCACAAGTTGTTGTCAAGATAAAAGACCTGAGTTCTTACTTGTTACTTACTTATCTTGCAATGGAAGAAAGTAGGTATATAAAGTTACACACGTAATCAGTGCTCTCAGATCGAGCGAGAAATTTACCCCCTCCAAATCTACTATTATAACAAAAAAAAGAAATTTTTCAAGTATAATTTGTCAAAATTTTGAAATTATTTCTCTTTTTAAGTGTTTTCTTGAATTATATAAATAAAGTTTCCCACATTATATATAATAAATTACTTTTTCTTCGATAAATTGTAAAAGTAGAGGGAGTAAATTTCTAGTTCAATCTGAGACCACTGCACGTAATGAAGAAAAATAGATTGTTCAAATCTGCTTAGCTTTTAAATTTCGGTCTTCCAAAAAATTCGACTTTTTCAAATATTTTGTTATACGCGCCATTCGCAAAATAAACCAAAAATGAAATATTTTCTATTTCTAGAAAATACTTTCATTTATACGACACTTCATTGGAATTTCCCCAAACCAAGAGTCCGGAGGACGAGTCTTAACCTGCAAGCAGCAGAGCAAAAAAAAAAGAGAACTTCTCACCCAAACACATGGGAACCATAGCTACGCTTGCAGGATCAACCCAAAAATTTTCCCATCATTAAAAACCTAGAATCTCCTAGAAAATATGAAGAGAAATAGGGAGAAGGAAATACCCCTTCCATGATACCTTTGCGGGGGTGGAATTCATATAAATGGACGGGTTTTCCGGGTTTCAGTCAGTCGCAAATCAGTCGCAAGACTGCTGCATCTTCGACTAGAAAACTCTCCGCGAAAATGCACACCTCGCCGCGAACTGTACGGAACAAGTAAAGGAGTTAAGCCGAAGAAGAAGCCTTTGTATCTTCACTCTCCGGCAACCCTTTTTCGAGAATACTCTTCCGTTTCTTATTCCTGCTTTTATCCTCCAACATTCCACGGGAACTCCCTCCCGTAACGTTCCTAAACCTTCCACGAGAACTCTCTCCCGTAACGTTCTCCTACATGCCACGGAAACTCCCTCCCGTCACATTCCTAAATCTTCCACGGGAACTCTCTTCTGTAACGTTCTCCTACATTCCACGGGAACTCTCTCCCGTAACGTCCCTAAACCTTCCACGGAAACTCCCTCCCGTAACGTTCCTAAACCTTCTACGGGAACTCCCTCCCGTAACGTTCCTAAACCTTCTACGGGAACTCTCCCCCATAACGCCTCTTTTCTCAGTGAGAAAACTCTCCCGCTTAAGTCTTCGGGAATATTCTCCCGTAACAATTAACAAAATGTTCCCCATAAGCGAATTTAACAATTTTATCCGTAAATCGGAAAAATGTGTTTTTTGGAAATAGCCTGTTTCCTATATGGATCTGAATTCTTGAGAGCGCCACCAGCGGAATCATGTCAATATGTCGCGATAAAAGGTAGATTTTGAAAAATCCCATTGAGTTTGTGGCGAAAATGACAAAAATTTATTCAATATAATCAAACTCTGATAATAAAACTCTTTACTTTTAGACCTTCCTTGCGAAAATTCTATTTTAAAACCTGACTATAATTTCCGCATTTACTAATTGCTCTATTTTATTATTCTATAAAGTATGACTATACTTTAATTTATTTCAAATTTGTATTTTTGTGCGATCGCCCATGTGAAATGTCAAAATCTACATGTATTTTAGGGTTACAAATTCTGCTACCAGGTGGTGTATCACAGTGCAGCGGATCCCAATATGTTACAGGAGAATATTCTATCGAGATTAAATCTAGTTTGAGGGTGAATGGAAAATATTTACTTCAACATTTATTAGTTCTCTCATAAAAAAGCAATAATTAGCGAATTTGTTTTTTTTTTTAATTTAAAAGTATGCCCATCCTGGAAAAAATTGTAGCAAAAAAATGTCGAAAAATTTTTATTTCAGGTAGACATGTTTACAAAGGAAGTCATTAATGCAGGGCACAGTAGTATAGTGCTCGTTATGTATGCCTTAACATTTATCACCAAGATTTTTCATTAAATGCGTGAAAAAATCTAGTGGCAAATGTTAAGGCATACATGACGAACACTGTACATACTTTTTGTATCTATTTTTTTAAAACGATTGCTCTCTTCCCTTTTATGCTCATTTTGAGGATACATCGCTGCAATATTATCTTGATATGCGCAAGGGGCGTGGTTTATGAAGATTTCAAACTACATATCTGTTTTTCCATCCAAGCTAGGTTTCAATGTTGGAAAGGCGACTGTAATCTTCATTTTTTCAAAATTAAAAGTAACCATAACTTTTTACTTTTCAATAAAATGAATAATTTTCTTGTTTAAAATCTTTAAACCCATTTTTCTCGAAACTCAATTTTTTTCAAAATTGAAAATTGGTGTTCATGATTGCTAAAAGAAGTACTTGTCGTATTTTCAATTATTAACTATTTAAGAGGAAAAAACTTTTCGAAATTTATACTTTTTTATTCTCAGCCGTTTGATTTTCAAAAAACACAAAAATCTAAAACTTTCAGGGTAGAATTATACTGACAAATTAACGATTTTTGAAAGTTTGTATATTTTAGATAAACATAACCTGAGTTCTCGTGTACGCCATTTGACACGCCACTTTTGACCATATATGCTTTAGGGTTTTGTATCTCTGCTATTTAAAATCTTTTCCGAACAAAAAAATACAAATTCTGCTTCAATTATAATAAATAAGCATGACAAATTTTACTAAAATTTAGACTACGTTTATTGTTGAAAAAGTTTTCCTAAAATATGAAATGTTTTGCTCGCTTGCATGTACTTCTTCCCATAATTACTAAATTATTTAAAATATATATTTCTAGAAGATATTTTTGTTTTTCTAATCTTTTCTTCTTTTATGAATTGATTAATATTACAGATACAACGCACTTGATCGAAATGACAGGCTCAGCACAAGCCTTCGAATATTCCAATGGAACAGCGATAAATCCCGAAGAAAATTCTGATCTCACCTACCAACAAATGGGAATTTATGCGTCGCCTAAAATCTTCGATTCTGATGCAGCTATGCAAATCTCAATTGAAGAAAATGAAATAAAACCTTCAATTTTGCCACTCTTTAATTCGGAAACTTTCACCTCAACATCACAAATTTCTATTCGTTCAATGCAGTCGGGTAATCAAGATCCTTTACGAACTGAAATAAAAGAAGAACTTGATCTTCTGAATGAACTAACATTACAAGATGAAATATCGGAATCGTATCTTAATCAAACTATCTCGAAAAATGGGATAAAAGTTGAGAACCCGGATTTACCTTTTACGAATTTAACACTTTTTGCATCACCAGAGGAAAAAATTTCAGAACTCATTTCTAGTCAGGACTTAATTCCTGATAACTCAGCGATTCCAACAGAAAATACGTCGCAAATTATTTCAAATCAGAGTTTTATTCCTGAAAACTCAGAGATTCCTAGGACGCAAACTCTAGATTCAGAAAAAGCAATGCAAATCGATATCGAGGAATCTGATATCAAATCTTTTCTTCTTTTTCCACAAGCAAATAATTCTTCTCTGGAATCGAATAAACCAATTCTTAAAATACGGAATGATCTTGAATTGGGGATCAAATCCAAACCTATTGCTAATCAATTCCAGTGTTCTATTGAATCGTCAATTCTGGATCAATGCGAATTAGGTGTGAGAATAAAAACAGAAAGAATAGATTCCTCTGAACCTTTTAATGAACCTCAAATTAAAGGTATAAATTTGGGAGTGAAAATCAAAAAAGAAAGATTTGATTCTATAGCATCCCCTGACATCGAATTTATTGAAGAAAAAAAGCGAGATTCTGAAGAAAACTTTCTTGGTGGGCGAGTAAAGCCAGAGATTGATTTTTCTGAAACGGGTCAAACTTCTCCCAATATCGAAGTGAATATTCAAGGAAGGATAAAGTCAGAACGTGTTTATCTAGATTCGTTGACTGAATTTTCTAGAGAGAATTCAGAAATAGAAAGAAGATTCATTGACTATTCAGAATTCGTACAGGATGAGATTGAAATACACGAAGAAAAACCTGGACCTTTGTTTGTGGAAAAATTAAGTCGTTTTGAAGTGCCTTCGAAAACTCTTATACGGAAGAGGATAGAAGAAAAGAATGAATCCTTGCCCTCTGCCAAGAGGATCAAAGGAAGTTCGGGTGCTTTGAATAGTTCCGATTCTGACGATTTTGATGATTCTTTCGAATCAAAAGATGAAGAAATAGTGACTGCGAAAGGAGAGGAAAGTTTTAAGAGTCTGAATTTGTCGCAAAAGGAGGAATTTAAGCGTTATATGTTGATTTCTGAGATTATAGATAGGAATGATGATCCGGAAGTAGTTGATATGTTTATTAGGGAACTTGACAATAGATTGGAGAGAAAGGAGGCTAAGAAAAAAAATGAAGTAATGAAGGTTTCTGAAATGAGTAGGACAAGGGAGAGCAAGAAGAGTGGGAAGAGTGATATAAAGAAAAGAGATAAAAGGGGGGAGAATGAGAGGGGAAGAGGGATTTTGTATAAGAGGTTAGAAGATTCAAGAAGGCAGAATGGAAAAAACAGAGAAACAGAGTCAAGAAGTTCTAAAGCTAAAAGAGATAGTCCAAAAGAAAGTCTCGAGAGAGAAGCTGAGCTCCTTTCGAGAAGATTTGAATCTTCAAATAGTTCCCCTCGAGACAGAAGAGTCCGAATTGATCCTAGTCCAAGATCGCCGGAGTCTTCCGAATCTTCGAAAGACTCTATTCAAGTTCAAGATCCGGAAAACGAAAGAAGTGATCTTCTTGATCGGAATTACCTAGGAGCGAGAGTTCTGGATGATTACGATCTCCCAGAAGAGAGACGGAGATCGGATCCTAGGGATCGTTCGAAATATGGAGCGAGAACTGAGAAGAAGAAACTGGATTACAAAGAGTATTTGAAAAGAAGAGCTGAGGGATCAAGGGATCCAGCTAGATCCAGTAATGGGAATATCGCCGGTATCTCAAACTTTATGGATCCTTGCAACCAATCTCAGCTTCTGGCGGGAGAAAAATTTAGGGAACCTTACAGTCAACCTCAGATTTTGATGGGTGAAAGATTCAGGACTCCTAGAGAAATTCCAAATCCAGTTTCTGTCAGAACCTTCACCTCGCAAACTCTCAATCCAAGATTTATACAGAGAGAAAATTCTAAAATTTCGATTCCGTTTATAGATTCGACACAAGCTCAAGCTCAATTCGGAATTCCTGGAGTTTCGTTTGATTCGAGATGTCAAGCAAGAGCGGATCTGCATTCCCCTAGTGGGGCTTCTCAAGATCAGAGATTCATTTATGGTTTGGAGAATCCTGGAGTTCCAACAGTTGATTCGAGATATCAAGAGACCATATACATCTATGGAGGAATGGAATCTTCTAAAGTCCCCGGACCGCGAGATCTTCAGCCTTCGATTGACGAAGATTTTTCTAGAGATCAAAGAGGAAACGTAAAAAATAGTGGCGAGGGATTTAGAGATAGGAAACCTAGAGGAAGAGGGGTGGAAGATGATGAAGCTCAAACCTTTTCGATGAATCAAGAAACGGGAGCAGTTAAAAGTGAATATTTGTTGCAGCAAAAAGTTAGTCAGTTGAATATAGAAGAAGAGGGAAGATTTTCAGCTCGTAACAGGCCCCTTGAATCGGTCGAGTTATCTGATGAGTTACTGGTGACTATTTTCTCTTGGGATCCAAAACTTTTCGAGGTAACGTGTTTTTCTTTTCCTATTATAAATAGAACATACATTTCAAATAACTTCATAGCGTTACCTTAATTTCTGACATTTTTGATATCAGCGTAACCACTGGTTACGCATGAAGTGAGTAGTAAGCCTAATGATGTAAAATATTTCAAATACGAAACATCGTGCGCTCAAGCGTGCGATCGGTCTCGTAAAATAAAGAATGAAAAGGTAGAGTTGTCTCTAATCCTCCTTTTATTTTATAGAGAGGATATACGAGAAATGTTGAAAATTTGTAAATGATTCGATAAAGGAATTGGTTGAGAAAGCATTTTCGACCAAATAAATATTTGGTATAAAGAAAATGATTGATAAGCAATGGTTAAAAAAAAATTGTTGATGAATAATGATATTGGTGGTTTACAAAGAAAGTGTATATTACACTATTTATATTATCTATTATACAAATTTTCAATGAATAAAAGTATAAATTAATCCAAAATAGAATTTTTTAACAAAAAATATCGACGTGAATAAAATTTGGGGAGAACATGGAAAGTAGCACTTATCCCGGAACAAAATGAGTTTTGCTTACAATTTTCATTACATTTTAATAAAAAGTATTCATTTTATTCAATTGTATTCGTTTGAGTCTTGACATGCATATGTATTCTTAATTCTAGAGAATTTAAAATATGAATACTAACTGAATTCCAAGTAAATTCCCCTAAACTCAAAAGAAAACCCGAAAATTCTATTGAATTTTTTAGTATTCTTTGAATGATATTACTTTTTGTTAAGTTTTTTGGCATTTTTTTGATCTCGTGAATTTTTAGAAAAATATCTTAAACTTACCATGAATTCTTTTGAATATATATTTTTAAGTCTTGTGAATTCATCTTATACCTCTATTTGCTGTGGATTCTTTTCAATTATTTTAATCATATAAGCTTTGACTTCTGATCAATCCTTTCGAAGTCTTTTGAATTATTTCTAATGGATTAAATTGAATTCTTTTGAAAATTGTCTGAAATTCACCGTAAATTCCTAAAAGTTTTTTTGAGGTTGTGCTTGAAATTTTTATTTAAATTTGAAACTTCATAATCTTCAATTTGAAAAATTTTTAAAGCGTTGTTTGAAATTTAACAATTTTAAATTGTTATTTTTAAACTTGAATAATTTAAACTCTAAACATTCGATATTTATTAATTGAGTGGTAATAATAATAATCATAATAATCATTAAATAATAAAATATTAATAAATAATGTTAACATTTTTTTCACAGGGTGGCCTGTCAAGGGGTACAACACCAATCAGATCGCTCGGAACTGTTAAAGAAACTGCATTAATGTATGAAGACTATGATCATTATTGCTCAACAGCTTTTTCACTTCTTAAACTGGATGTCTCCTGCAAAATTCAAGAAGCCTTTACAAATGGATTAAACAAACCTTTGTAAATATAAACTAATTATTTATTATTCCCAGTTTCTAACTTAAAAAAAACTTTGTGTCATTATTAATTTGTGGATTTTTACAGATTACAAGATTGCCATGTACTTCCAAGTACTATTCCTAAAATTAAGATACCAGCTCAACTAACGTTCCTTGTGCCGTTTTTACTAATGTCGAGCGTATCGATTTTAAATGATAGCATACCTTCCGCTGGAGATCTACTTCGATTTTCTTTAGTCAGTGAAAACAAAAGATCAGTCTTAGTCTTTGGATATTTACAGAAAGTAATTAGCGAAGGTAAATTTTATCTTTTATTTATTCAATTAATAACAATTTTTTAAATATAAAAACATTGAAAATAATTTAGGGTGTCACGGTCGATTTTATTGGGGTTAGGTTCCTTATTCAACCCAGTGCGCTGGGTTGAATATAAAACAACGTTCAATTTCCAATTAACCAGAACAATAGAACATTTATTCGCCTATAAAATACAAACTAGAACCTATATAAGTGTAAGTGTAACGGTATGGTGTTTATATCATGTGTGCATTGTGTAAATGTGTGTGTATGTGTTTAATTGACAGTCTTAAGTGTGAATTTAAGTGTGAGCTCTGTTTGAATTTTCGACTTTTTAAGTACTATGAACATCCGTGCATAGCATTTTTAAATTTAAAAAAAATGGTATCAAAAAATTCCAAAATGCTCCAACTTTTTGAATTTTTATCTAAAATGGCTGTCCAACGAACTTGACCTTTAGTTTAGAACACTAAACAAGTATACCAAAGGCCAATCCAGTCGGTCAATTCTTTCAAAAGTTATCATGTTAAAAACTAAAATCTACACACAGATACATTCAGGACTCTCAAATTTGTCATTGTAGTGTATATTATTTTTCTTGCTTTCCGGTCGTAAGTACGAAAATAATTGCATTTGTGGATTGTAATATATTGATACCTGCCCTGAGATTTGCGGCACGAGCTTAACGAGTACTGTTGTACGGGGGGGGGGGGAGGCATCAAATATATCTATAAATAAAGGTTCAGATACTTAATTGTGATAATTATGCTTCAGTTTTAAAGTTTCTGTTAATTTTTTCATCATCTGTCGATTCATCAGATTCATCGCTGTGAAGTTCTTTAACATGCTCTCTGAACATTAGTATTAACTATTTGTAAAAAAATTTTGGCGTTTGAGGTTTTTGAGGTTTATACTCCTGCTATTACAGAGGGCGCGCGTATAGCTTGACCAATACATGAAAGTTAGACTTTCTGCCGATATGAGCGATGCTCACTGCGTGCTTAGCAAAAAAATAGCAATAACATGAGACTCCGTGAAAGTTTTCATATTTTCTTGTTGTTTTTTTTTAAGTGAAACTTCTTTGCGCTCGTCTTGGGGGTAAAAAATTGTTTACCATTCGATAAATCGATAGTGTGACGTATATAAGTTTAGTAAAGGACAGATTAAGTAAAGAATTGGCGAGTGAAAGATAAAGCAAACTCGAGCGGAAGTTCTGGAATCTGACTTCAAGATATCTACGAGACGTTCGATACATTGAATTGTGTTATATGTTCATCAAAACATCAATTTCAATTATGAGAATTTGTTGCGTGTCAGGATGTGACACAACTGCGGAAGATATTTTCCGGACAACAATTGAAAAACAGTTTAAAACAAGTACTATACCGACATACGATTACAAATACGGGCCCGTAAAAAAAATAAAGTTGTGTGTTAAAGAACACAAGGCAAAAGTGAAACTTCGGGTGTTATTAGCGAATGAAAAGAAAGTAAGTGAAAGATTAAAAATAATACAAATGCGGCACATAAAAAAAAAGTAATTGAAAGATTAAAAATCAATACAAATACAGCACACACGGAAAAAAATAGTTCTGGAAGAATTACCGAACTTGTTACGAAGTGGCGGATATGAGAAAAATTCGGGAAGAATTACGGATCAAGTTTTCTGTAAATTCTCTTAAGCAAATTCTAAAAGAATTAATTACAATTCGGGAAAAATTCTTGAAGAGTACAGTAATTTTATTCACGTAAATCTTGAAAATTTACTGAACATAGAAAAAGGAACAACACAGTGGAAGACTGGATAATTTACAGTCGAGTTCAGGAATTTTCAAGGCCGTCGCTTCATTTATAGTAGGAAAAAAATATTCCGATTTATATAGAGGGGAGCTACTATATTTAGCGTAAGGATACCTACGCCGGATAAGGTAGAATCCTAGAATTTGCTTTATGATTTATACAAGTTAAATGTTTATTTTTATTATAATTGCACACATTAGAAATGAAATACATGTTATATTTTTAAATATAAATACATATTATAACCCTTGGCTTATTTTTCACTGAATTTTAACTAAATTTAAGTTACCAAAAGGTTACTTGGCACTTGAACCTATTACTTTGCTTAGACGCTTATTTTTACTCAATTTAATTTTATGGACGCCAGGTAATTTTTATACTCTCAAAAATAACCAAAAGAGGTTAACTTAATTTTCAAACGAATCTAATAATTATTATTATCCAGCCTAACTCAACAAGTAGAGGGGTCGAGGTAAGGGGATTCATGATTTACCAATGAGAATGGGTCATTTATGATCTTATAATAAACACAGTATTCAATTTATTAAACGAATATAATTTATGATCGGACCACACCCATTTACGTAAATTACGACAATGGTCATTACAACTCAAATCGTTAGATTTAGAATACAATATATATTAGAGTTTTGACTCTCAATTTTAGAAATAAGTTTAATCAATATTTCATAAATTATTCATGTGGAACTATTAAAGTTAATCACTTTAAAATTAAAGCAATTTTAAATATTTAGTCTATTTCCAAAATGGCGGTTGAAACAGATTATAAATTATGTAACACGTCATTTTGGAAACTTAGCAATTACGACCAATTCAATCAATAAATATAATAGTAATCATTTTCAAAATAATCAAATAAACAAGTTAACAATTGATCTCGGACGGAGTCCGGAAACATAAAAGAAATCAATGAGGAAAGAGCGAGAAACATACCTCCAAACGATAGCGTTTGACAATTTAAGAGCTCACGCCCAATTATTATTGAATAATATGCCCCTTGGCACTATGGTATCCAATTATTATTTAATGATATGCCCCTTGGCACTATAATGTCCAATCGTGACAATCCAAAACAATTAATCAGGGCTTCCTCAAAAATTCAATAATCTCGAAAACTGATTGACAGCACAAGCACAAAGAAAGACAGTCGAGAACGGAATGGCGATTATAATTTCGCCTTCCGTCTTGTCGGTAAGCGGACGGAGATGACGTAAGAGCGACGTTTATTAAAGTCTTAGCTGATTGGCTGTTGAGAGTCTGTCGCTCAGTGAACGAAGTGCGCTACGCCGATTGGCTATCGTCCTCAGTAATGTCCAATACTTAGTTCACTTCACTCCCATGGCATGACCACAGAGTATGGATGGACACTGCGCCAAATTCAAATGATGATACGCTGAGGCTTCCTTCTAAGTGACTGACTTGGAGATTGAACAAACGACCAATGTAAAATAACTCATCCTCCAAATTACAGAATAGGGCCATCCGGCCCTAGTGCACATTAGAACAAATAATAAATCGAATATTGGAATTAGTATTATATTCCAATAACCAATGATGTCCCAGTCCGGTTGAGTTTCGGAGTAAGTTTACAAGAGATACTTGATTGGTCAATATGGTATGGCAATACCACCCAATCAAGTGAGCAAATATGATTCCGTACTCTACTTTATTTAATTTAGTGAATCTAGTAACTTTAGGTTAGTTTCTTGTACATGATAGGATATCATGTTACAATATATATATATATATATATATATATATTTTTTTTTTTTTTTTGAATAATTTATTATATTGAGGAGCTGAAACAGAAAAATTGGATTAGAGAATGATGCAGGAATCGAACACGGGTTTCCGGAATGGCAGCAAGATGATTATCCACTCTGCTATAGACTAAAATATGAAA